>NQII01005754.1:0-27500 GCA_002778355.1 Clitarchus hookeri
TGATTGGTTCCATACCTCTGTTATTTGCATACGCACGCCTATACCGGTTTTTTTTTTTGGCTCTTCAGTGTATAATACACTGCGCAAAAAAATTTTTGCATCACATGAATTTCTTGTATTACAGAATACTTAGCCAAAGCAAATTTCATTGAATAAATGCTTGAAGACATGTGTCACTGGAAAATAAGCTTTTAATGCACTTCGTGACTAGATACAGCTTACAGTGTTCTAAATCACTTCGAAATGTAAGTGGCACATTCATGAAACAGTCAGATCGCTAATACCGGGTGTGACCTCCCCGTGCAGTGACAAGGTCGCGGACACGTCGTGGCATGCTTGAAATGAGACTGTCCAGAATTTCTTGAGGGATGAGGATGAACTCAACAGAAGCCTGAACTAACCCTCTAAGTGTTTCGGGTAGGTCGGACGATTGGCAATCGCGCTTTCTAACATTCCTCATGCATGTTCCAAGCAATTAATATCGGTCAACCTGACTGGCCAAGGTATTCGTGTGATATAATTCCCCAGACCCGATATGAATATGCTTTGAATACTTCGTTACAATTTTCAGTTTCCGCGATCACGTAAAGCTCTCTCTTAATACCAGCGATGTTGCTGATCATATAACATTATTCACCGAACCCTTTATAATCGGCTATTTCTAAGCAGCAAAGAGTGGTGGAGTTGTTTAATAAAGTTATTAATTAATCCAAACATGTATTAGTTACGCCTACATATATTTGTTGAAGCAACAAATTAACTTGTTAATTAATTATTCATATGAGACACACATTGCAAAATGGTACAATAAGTCAATATGGGAATGTATTGCTTAACCTTAAAGGTGATTTATTCAACTGCATTAGACTAACGCATTTATTTTATTCACATAATAGGATGACAAAATGCCGGGAGAGTAGGCTAGGAACCCTGTGGCTGAAGTCTGAGGACGTTTTTTTTTTTTTAAATCTCCGATCCCTATAAATGCGTGTAATCATTCAATTCATTGATGAAAGCTGCTTTCGCTATGTAGAATATTCCGACACACTTTAAATTTTACCAAAAGATATCAAGTTTATTCAATCACGGAAATAACACAAAAGTCGTGAGGTAAATCTAGTTTTCCCGCAGCCCTCTTTAGTGTGGTGTGTGCCGTATGCGCAATTTTATCGTCAGTAAATAGGCTTCTGGAGTATAGGGTTCATTCTAATCAATAACACGTAACGTAAATACTTATAAAAATATCGAGGAAACATTCCGTTCATAAAGAGGACTGAAATGTGCACTCTAAAATATCTAGAAAACCTCATAAACTGTAATTAAGTTTTTAACCTACGCACTGTATGGTAATAGTACCATATATATAAGGTTGCAAATATAAAGTCCGTTATAGTTATTTCCAAATTTTCTGAAGTCCTGCTTAAGTTCTTCTTTCAAATTATTCCTCTGCCTCGTCTACACACGCCTTAACCAAGTACAGAAAACCACTCCAAAGGGACAACGCTTTTGTGCGTATTGAGTTTAATAACATTTTGCATGAGAACTATTTCTTACCGCGCATTACCAACCCACCGATTTTCTCTCTGTTTTAATCATATTAATTGTGATTATAATGTTATTATTTATAGATAAAATATAAGTAGTAGTTCAATTTAACCACAATTTAGAAACATTCATGTTAACAGAAGTATAAAGCATATTTAGAAAACAACTGAGGACGTCATACATAGGGTGAGTTTTCTAAGGTTTGACTGAAATGACCTGAAGATATTGTGAAAAGACTATACTGCATGTGTTTAGCGTCGCTGCTATACTAATTTGGGAGCTTCCTTACTAATTTGATGGCTCTGCGTTGTCGCAGTGGCCAGAGCGCTCGCCTCCCACCAAGGCAAACCATACTTGAATCCCAGCGGGGTCGCCACCGGATTTTCGCACGTGGGAATCGTGCCGGACGATGCCGCTGGCCGGCGGGTTTTCTCGGGGATCTTCCGTTTCCCCCCGCCCCTTACGTTCCAGCGCTGCCCCGTACCTCGCGTCACTCTCATCGGCTCTCAAGGTCCGGTTGTTGAGAGCCACACAAATCCCTCCAATCAACCCCGCTACGTATTTGACTATTTCCTGAACGAACGTAGGGACGCTATCATGAATGTATGGGAAAAAAGTTTTAGCACTCGCTCTTTCTCACTATACGAATTCACTGGTGTGGCAAAATTGCGAATTTCTTCCTTTAGTGGTGTTATATGAGCGTCGCTCCAGGAATGCTGTATTTCCACGCCACAGTTGTCATTACACAACTCTTTTAAAATACATGATTCACTGGCTGCATTACTTGTTTGTGGCATGCCGACACTGCTATCATGTTCAGTGATATAGTATGTGCTGAAGTGTGCTGTCTAATATATAAAATTCCCCCGTCACAGTGTTAGTCACTGAACTCCTCCGAAACGGCTGGACCGATTTTTATGAAATTTTTTATGTATACTTCGTAGGTCTGAGAATAGATTTATATATATTATTTACAACCCCTAAGTAATAAGGGTGGCCACCCCCAAACAATTGTTTTTTATTGTTTGAACAAAATTTTTATTTTTTATTTTTTTATGATGTGGCATCAAAAAATACATACCCTCCTAAATTTTCACCCTTCTACCACCAACCCTTATTTTTTTATAGCGATATTAGTAATTTAATAAATTTTACCCTAGGTCGATAACTGATCAATTATCATCGATCATTTATCGATCTAGGTTACAATTTATTCCCACCAGGTGTCTCCCAGTGACACAGCACGGAGTAGCCGGTCTCCACTTTCTCTCACACAATAACCTTTCTCTTATTCATTTGTGCTCAGATCGTAGTAGTGACGTGTTTACAATTATATTTTCAATAATTAAGTGTACTTCTTAATTAACTTTATTATTGATCGCAAAGCTGTAATTGTTTGTATTTCCATTTTATTAATATTTATTAAATTATCTAATTTTATATTCCGTCATCGTCCACAGAGCTCCATGCCTCTTCCACTTATATACCACATCCTCACACACTTACAATAAGTTATAGTTATTTTTTTCTAATACTATAATCACTAGAAATACTTTTTATGGCAAAACAACGTTTGCCGGGTCAGCTAGTATACATATATAAATAACATCCCAGTCACAAATCACTCAGAACGCGCGCCAGTCATTCAATGTAATCACAGTTGGGGAAGAGGAGCTGTAATAAGTTTCTCCGGAGTTACAAGATATTCTCATCCTTTAAGCGTGAGAAAATACATTAATTCTGTTACATTCTGTGTTTATCAACTATCTACACTTACGCGCAAACGCCCAAGTGCGCGCATCCATGCACAAACACACACATATACACACATATTATATACACTATTGTTTGTGAAAATTGCACCACCCAGAAAGAATAGCCCGAATGAATCCAAACTCGGAGGATGTGTAGAACAGTGTACCAGCAATAAGTGATTACGATTGCATATAAATGGCGTACACGTAGGCCCAGCAGCGCCATCTCATGTGTTACAGGAAAGGTCAGTGTTACGCCACGTTCAGTCAATGAAGAGCCGTCAGACGAAGTGCAAGCAAGTGCCAGTATGCCTCGTCGTCGTAAATGGCGCCATGTCAGCATGTGAGTGAGTTCCAATGGGGCAGAATGATTGGTATCCGAGAAAACTGTCTGTCATACCGTGACATTTCGGCCCATTCAGGGCATGCTCCTACAACAGTGATTCATGTGTGGAACCAGTGGATAGAAGAGGGTCTTACGCAGTGACGAGTGGGTACTGGACCACGCAAAGTGACCACAGCACGGGATGACCACCATCTTGTCCGCATGGCCGTAACGGACCGTACAGCCTCATCCACAGTGTTGGCTCGACGCTGGAGCACTGCAATGGGTGTGTATCTGTCTGAGTCGAGGGTTCGACGCCGTCTGCTGCAGACTGGTCTGGTGGCACGCATGTCATTGCGTCGGCCTCCATTGTACAGAAATCACAAACGCCTCAGACTGCAATGGACACGTGAATGCCGTCGCTGGCGTGCTGAGTGGCACAATGTAGTGTTTTTGGACGAGTCCTGCTTCAATCTGTCCTACAGTGATGGCCGCATACGTGTTAGACGCTACCGTAGTGACCGCAATCTGGCAGCGTGCATTGTGGAGCGGCATAGTGGACAAACGCCATGTATGATGGTGTTGGGCTCCATTTGATACACAACATGAGATCTCGACTCGTACCTATTGTGGGCAATCTGTATAAAGTTCATTTCAATCACATGTATCCTTCTTGGTGTTGCATTTTCACTAACGTTAGTGTATTTATATATATATATATATATATATATATACACACACACACACACACATACACGCGCACGCGAATAGATTGTCCATTTTACTATCTCTGGATTATGATGGCTTCAGGAAAAATGTACCTTCGGTACGAGTGAGTTAAGAGATTTGGGCGGCTCTTAACAGTGAGATCTTGAGAGCCGATGAGGGTGATTGGGGTATGTATGGAGCAGCGTAGGAATGAAGGAGCGAGGGAAACGGGAGATCCCCAAGAAAACCCGCTGACCAGAATCATCGTTGGGTACGATTCGCACATCTGATAATCCGGGAGCAACCCCACCGGGAATCGAACCTGGTTCGCCTAGGTAGGAGGCGAGTAGTATAACAACTGCACCACCGCGGCCCCTTTACTGTCGGAATATTAAAACCCGTATACTGACGAATGACGGCACCGTACCGAAACGATGTTGTGAATTTACGCGGATACGAGAAACTCAGAGAATTTCTAGGACCGTTCTACTATTATTCTAAATTGTTCCAGAATAGTACTGTTACACGGAGACAAGGCTGCAAACAGAATATAAACTTACTGGTGCATCCCTGTCCTCTTTATGTGCGCATCACCAGCCTGAATAATGTCACAGTACGATTATTTCATGAAAGCTTAGGATATCTCAAATAATGTTATTTACAATTAGATTTATATTGCTATTTCTATATATTTAAATGCCATAACATTATTCTAATCAAAACAACTAGATTCGTAACTTATATTGTATTTTATTGTAATAGTGCTCCGTAACGTTATTTTACTACCGTGTTCTATAAGTGTTGCGTGAACAAAGTAATTCACAGAAACTCAAATAAATTCATACCTTATTTTGAGTCATTTACAGTGAGTGACTTTATAGTGTACCGTAACGCCATTTGGTTGCCGCGAACGTTAGCGTTATGTAAATGGCGTTAACAACAGCAACACAAATGTATTTATAAATTTGACTTCGTGTGTACTGTTACTTCGTAATGTACCATAACGGTATTTGGTTATATTCATCGAAATCAAACAACGACATGGTTACGCCTTCGAGTTACGTTGTTGCAAGCTGTCCACGGTATATTAAACACTTTGCAAAGCCCTGCTTAAGATCGACATGTATGCGCATAGTGTATTCTTCCGCCATATGCACAATTAACATTGCCATGTTCCTGATCACTTTATGCGTCTGTCGAGTAAATTTGTGAAATTATTAGGAAAGTACATATTTTACTAATGTGCCCGTTCTTATACTTATATAAATTAAAAGAAAGCAAAAAGCCAGATAAATAATTTCAGTATTCTTTAATGTTATAACACCTTGTATTTATCATTGAATGAATAGTGCAAAGGGGATTAATGCATAGATGGAGATTTTTGGACATTCGCCATTACGATGCAGATATCTATCATGGAAAAACAAGACTAAACACGAAAAAATGCATAAATAAGACCAATGGGTGAAAAATAAATATAGTATGTAAAAACACTGGCATATTGCAAGGCGGAATAGAGCAAAAAAAAACGGGACAGCAACAGTTAAGAAAAATATATGTATATTTGCACGGCAAACAGATAACACATATAAAAAACACGGGCTAGAAATCTACTTGAAAAAATTAGGACAACTCTGAAAAACTAGGTAGGAACAAAATGGGACAACACAATAATGAAACGCACTCAAACAGAGCAGTTTTACCATACACGGCAGAATGCATACCTGGCTTGCATTCCGTCATGTCTGATAAAACTGCTTTGTTTGAGTGGGTTTCTTTATTGTGTTGTCCGATTTTGTTCCTACATATTTTTTCAGTGTTGTCCTAATTTTATCAAGCAGGTTTCTAGCCTGTATAGCTTTCTATGTGTTATCTGTTGGTCGTGTATAGAGACAGGATGTTGCAAAAATGGATGTCAATACTTCGAGGAAATATTCCTCACATCTGGAGGATGAAACAATATTTACATAGGTCCGCAAACGCTTCGTTTCTTTACTACAGTTCGTAATGCATAACGTACAGCGTATGGCACGCGGGCTGGATCATTTTACTGTGGAATGCCATCGAAACTGTAATTGGCAGCCTTATACCAGCCCCCGAGGAGCCCTAATTTGAATCCACTAGACTTTTTTTTTTTGTGGGGACATCAAAAGGCGCTTGTGTATGCAGCCACAGTGGACGATGTGGACGGCCTTCGTAACCGTCGCGGCGGATTGCGAAACTATCAGGAATTTTCCAGGGATTCATCAACGCATCCGGGTGCCCATGCAATAGCGGGTTGATGCATGTGTTCGTGCTGACGATAAGCTTTCACACACGTGTAACTAATTCCTGCGCGGTTTCTACTGTTCTATGTGTAGCGTGGTGCGAGGTGTCGTGTATCATGCAAACGAACGCTGCGATGGCATTCCACAGTAACATGATCCAGCCTGCGGACCATATACTGTACGTTATGCATTACGGGTTGTAGTAAAGAAACGAAGCGTTTGCGGACCTATGTTCATATATATATATTTTTTTTTTTCCATCCTCCATATGTGAGGAATATTTCCCCGAAGTTTTGACATGCAATTTTGCAACATTCTGTACACACGCATATTTTTCTTAACTTTTGCTGTCCTGTTTTTTTACTCTATTCCACCTTAGAATTTTCCAGTGCTGTATACATATATTAATTTTCTTGTCCATAGGTTAATTGTCTTATTTGAGTACTTTTTTGGTGTTCAGTTTTGTTTTTCCATTACAGATATCTGCATCGCAATGGCGAATGTCCAAAAATCTCCATCTATTCACTTTGGGTTTAACGTTACGTCTCAGACCTAGTTTCCCTCCGTCGTTACCAACTTGACAGGGCGCACGTCAATCAGTGTGCCAGTTAAAATATGTGCGGGCTGAGGCAGTGATAGTTTTCAAAGGGCGATTTCAAAAGTGCTTAAATGTTAACTTATCTACCATTGAATCTGATTTGCTGAATTAAATGTTCAACGTCTGCTCGCCAAGACACGCGGCCAATAAACAGAGAAAACTGACGTCGTGAGCGTGATGGTGTTGCATTCCCGTCTGCGTGCAACTATTCTGGCGAAAATGAGGTGTAGATGTGTGGGATCAAAATGTCATAGTCTTTAGAATATTTATCATATCTGTGGAACCAATACATGGGCGAAATTCATAATTTGGCGTTGGTGTAAATACAAAAGAGCAATGAAATAATATGTAATAAAGAGTAAAGCATTAAAGCTATATTTCACAAATAACTTTTTATTCAATTATCTGAAAGAGATTTATATAAGGACCACACAAATTAAAATATTTGTAGTCAAATGATTAGAGTTTTCAAAATATGGCACCGAAAAGTCGAAGCAAAAATGTCAATACCTATTTAAAAAGAGATTCATGATACCAGTCCCCAAGTATCCATAGTTATCAATTATACTTTATTAACATGTTGTGTTTATTTTGTATTAAGGATATTTAACCGCGGGTACTCGGGCCCTTGTATCCTGAATCTCTTTTCAAATAGGAATTGAAGTTTTTGCCAACAAGTGTCTATAAGTCTAAGAGAAACTAATAAATATTAATATTATTTTCTTTCGGACGAATATAAATCTCTTTCCGATAATGAAATAAATAATTATCCTGAGATATTGCCTTAAGGGTACTGGTCACCAAAAATTCATTATTTTATACTTGTAAGAAACTCCGTTCAACTTGTAGATATTGCTTATATTTCCAAGCTCAAAAATGTTTTATATCGCATAGTTTATTCATCATGGCATACAAAATTACGATTCCAATATTTTTGGGGCGTACAACATAAAATAAACGAAATAATTTGCGGAAACTGTAACAAGAGTGACTAAATGGTCAAATCGTAATTAATTTTAAGACATACTTAGCAAAACTGGTTTAAAAAGAAATCGTACATTGCTACAAATAAATAAAAATGCTGGAATTCCCTTATTTTAAGTATTTTTTATAAATTGCGAAAACATTTCACAGCATGTTTTTTTAAGATTCCTTGAAGTCACTCCTGGTATCTTATTTCAGTGTGAATTATCTCATTGCTGTAGATGAGTCATTTTGTATTATTTGTACGTCCCAGAAACACAAAAATTGATATTTTGACAAGCCATTGTCTAATAAATATGCCGTCTAAAATTTGTTATGTGGACATTCGTGCAAATATAAAATAATTAATTTTTTTCGGAAGCTAGCATTTTTAACAATTTGTTTTGAAGCTACATTAGCTACTTAAATTTATACGAAATGTATATCCTATACAAGGAGAGGTTGGAACAAGGTTTCATTAATATTAGTATACAAAAATAATGGGTATTTTAGCAATATAGAGCGACACGAGTTTTAAAGATACCATAAAAATGCATATAAACAGAAAAGTAAAAACAAAACATTCATCGGGAAATTTTTCAAATTTAGGCTAAACTAGATCAATGTATTCAGCTAGATATCGGCGAATCTAAATAAAAAAAATGCTAGTTTCTGGAATTTCAACTAATTAATGGCTGGCTATTTACTATTTAAGTGTCTGAAGTTTTCTGAAACAACAATGTTTTGCACTAATTTGTGGATTACTTAATGTTCAAAGCACCGAGTGACACGGACTTGAGTTAATTACATAGCTTGTAGTCGTAAAAGACTTCATTTTCTGTCATCAATTTTTTTTTTTTACTAAAATCGCCGATTTAACTTCAAAGATTTGTATTTATTAAGTACCAGGAAAATATAAACAAGGCAAAACGAAACCGGCGTGTTAGATCCCATTCCGTCAATATGCACGATATAAGTTTCAGTCTGTAGAATTCAGTTGAACTTTATCAGGCGCCTATCACGTTGCACGAAAGACGAGCGACGACAGAAGCATCGTCGCGAAAGAAAAGAACACAGAAAACTGGTTGGTCGGAAATCGGGCAGCTACGACGAGTAATGGCGCAAGGCGCCAGAGAAAATGGAAAACGAATATTTATACCAAATCCAGCAATCTGAGCCCTGTTTTATCTTTCCCGTATAAGCTCGTGTCAGTCCCTGAACCTTTTCGCAGATGTAGTTTTTTTTTTATGGTTCCCAGATGAAGAATTCTCTTCCCCGCTTTCCCTAACACCACGTTCATATGTTTTATTGCAGCGCTCTTTTGAATATCTCTTACATTCTAGCCATATATATATTTTTTTTTCTAAAGTATTTCCGTGTCGTTTCGATTCACTGAACGTGTACCCTAAACGAGTAGGACTAATTGTTTCACCTTCACATGGATTAATTAATGTGCAATAGCTGTAAAATATCTTGTATTTAAATGTTATACCTCTAAGTAATAAGCCGCTTATACAGACATACTTCCAGTCTTTGTTGGCAGTGAGAATATCTGATTCTGAAAGCTATACTGCTGTGTTCGAAGAGGACCGACAATGACATTCGATTTACTGCCTTAGTAACGAAGGACAATATATATGTAATAAAACTTAATATTTCCATTCTGATTTTATTTTCGAAATAACATCATTTTTTTTTTTTCGGTTACACAAATTGCAACGGAAAAGAAATAATACTTATTTTCGCTTAGTCTATAGGTGAGTGTATAGATCAAATACTAAATTACACAATTAGCGGTGTTTGTGGAGATCGGGTTTAACGTATTTTAAATGGAAGCAGTGTGGCTGTGGCTGTGAGACTTTTTTTATAGGGTGGAAATATAGCAATTTAATGAGAGACTTTTGCATGTTCCCGCAATACCCTATGTATAAGTTTGGCACAATATAAAAATAAATAAATAATGTCTAATTTTAAAAAAAATTCATTTTGGATGATGAAAACAGATTTACGATTTAGCATAACCTATGCCTATAAAAACAAAATGGGCACCAGAAGCAATAATATATGCTCGAATAATTAGTGGTCGTAACTGTTGAGCACCTTCGGGTACGTTCTTCAATCCTGAGTTGACGGCTTCCGAGCACGCGCTGAGTAGAGCCGATGACTGCAGATCTAATCTGAGTTGAGCCGAATCCTCTCCAGCCGCACAGCCACAGCCACACAGTTCCCATTTTAAAAAAATTATGCCCATTATTTCCAAACTCTACAGTTTAGACATTTTTTAAAATTCAGTTGCACCGCTGAAAAAGTATTTGGCTAAAGAAACAAAATAGTGCGACTGGACGATTTATTTTCGCTATTTTTGCTATTAGTTGACGTCATATTTTAATAACTATTTGCCCAATTTGTAGCTCTAGTTAATTTCGTAATGTGTACATCACAAAATCATTTACTGTATTATAAATTATTAATCAGAATCACAAGTAAGACAATATCGTAGCCAGCATATATATTACAGATAATGCATATAGAAACCACTTAACGTGCAGCAACTTCGATTTCCCATTACTTGACGGAAAGTTATCTACGACATTATTTACATACAGCTTAGTTGAATTTAATAATCCCCGAAATCTTCCATGAAGTGTCGAATAATTCCACACGTACAAGAGAAACTTCTTTGTTATCTCAAACATCCAAGATATTCTACGAGAGCTCCTCTTAACTAGGTTTCCGGCGCCAGTCTGCGCGAGACGGGAAACTGCGGCCATTTGGCGGGCGATGAACCAGGTGGGAAGAAAGAAGCAAGCAGAGGAAACTCTTGCCATTCCACTATCTTCTTCCGCAGTTCAGCGAGATGCTACTTGAATTTCCAGGCCAGGGTTACAGGGAAATGAGCTCAGAGTAACGATCCACTTCTTCCCGCCTCGCAATGAGTGTGTTGCGCGATGAAGGTTACCACAAAACCGGTTGCTAACGACACGACGTCAGAATCGCACCGGAAGCGTTATCTTGCTGATTTGAGAGCCGAAATCCCAGCGACTCAGTCAAATATGTTTTCACGTCTGAAGTACCAACCAAAATCAAGTTAATGTTTAAGTGTTAGAACCGTGTCCTCGACATTTAAAATAAGAATTTCCTTAAATTATCTATGGATTACGATCCAGCTAATGACTGAAATTGGTATGGTTACTGCAGTGCATTCATATCTTCCGCCTCTTTATAAAGATATACAACAGGCTGATTTTCACATGAAACATTGATTGCAGTAGAGTACACCGGTATGCAAGACAAACTATGATATATGAGCTCTTGCAAACTACTGTAACACAGTGGTAACCCATTGTGCTTGCAAATGTTGCATTCGCGAGTCACAAAACTCGTTTAGTTACTCACGTCATGAAGACCGGAGGTAATCCAGAATTCAGTGGCTCTAAATTCTCTAATATAGTATAAGTTCGAGAGATGGGTCATATGGCATTTGTGTGACAGAGGCAAATTTTGTATTATCGCGTTCGACCATTTAAAGGGTTCGCGTCCAGTACAGGGGTGTCAGTAAAATATCGAACTTACGACAGCAACGTGGTCATTGAGTGGCATTATCAAAAAGACATACGTCCGACTGTTAAGGCTCGTTTCATACAAGTGTGCACAGCTGGCCAAAATAAATATTACAATTAAATGCCGGAGACTCTACTAACGCCAGCGTGTGGTCTGCGCAATGTACACTGAGAAAAGGGGTTTGTCGAACCGAACAAAGTTTGTTTGGCACAACCAAATTGATTGTTTTTTTTTTATAGGAGCAGTGAAATATTTTGCTGTTAGAAACAAATTAGGTTGTTGTGCTTATTTGGTTGCCAAACCAAGATTTGGTTTGTGCAAATAAAGATTTGTTTGGCTCTACATACATTTAAGAGTTTCGGTTAATATAAAAAAATCGGAAACTCGACCGAGATTCGAACCTACGTAGATCACCTGCGCCCGAGCGTCAAACTGTAGCGACCACATTTTAACCGACTGCTGATAAAATCGGAGTGAGTTTAAATAGGCCTACACACATTTTAAATACTGGGCAACGTGCGCACATAAATATGTAAAGTTTTACAACTTTACTTTTAGTTTTATTTTGAACTTGTGTTATTAGGGTATTTACGCAATTAATAAGCATCGACAAATGCACTAACAGACACTCTTACTATCCTAAACGTCACAAAAAAACGCGAGCTATATTTTTGAAAGAAGGTAATCAAATGAGTGGCCAAACAAATATAATGGTCCAACAATATATTTCGTTGACAGTCTAATTTCTTTTGGCTCAGCACAGAGGTTTTGTTTGCTCAAGCGCGTATTTTGTTAAACGAACCAAATTAATTTTGTTTCTTTTCAAGTTTTGTTTACTTAACAAAATATTTGGTTGGGGCAACTAAATATACTTTTGGCCTTAAACAAACAAATATTTTGTTGGCTGTTCTTTCGGTATATACCTTGCATTGTAGGTATTTACGTAGCCAACCCAGCACAAAGCTTTTCGTCTCTTCTGGGCTCGGAAACTCTGGAAATTTGTGAGCTTTGTTTGACTAGTCACATTTCCAAATGATTCGGAAAGATAGAAAAATCAGCCTTTGGAGAAAAAAAAACACAGAGTAAAGTTGATGTAGACGGATTTTTGTTCTCTGTGCTTGTCCACAAAATCGACTCACTAATCATCAACACAACTGGCAAAGTGACAAGTTCAACAGTAATTAACGTGTCCATTAATGTTTGAATTTTCAAAAGACTCGGCCTTTCCATGAATAAAATACTACGAATACATTGAAATTTTTCTATTTGCAATAAAACATGGTTAGAGGGAGTGTATTGGAAAGAGCTAATTAACATACCTCTGTGTTATGCCTGAAGGCTTATCAGGGTCGGCTTACGAACTAACTTATCACCTAACTTATTAAACTAACACCTAAGCCTTGCCAAGGATTCGAAACCCAGGCCTCCCGCACGGAAAATAATCGGCGCACCAACCAACTACGCCACGGGAGAGCGGCTACAGTGAGTGTACAAACATCTCAAAGCACTTATTCACATAAACAGTGTCATAACGTGTATGTATATCGATCTTGTGTATTATGGTGTTATTGGCAGAAAAGCAATGCAATGTTGGAACACGAGTGTGAATACTGCGCAACTCGCATGCGGATTCTACCCCATTTCCCCGTCTACGGAGAAGATCATGATATTAAGGATCCCGCATGTCAACAAATCACTTTCCCAGCTGAGGGTTCCTCTAAGAATTGGAATTATGTGTTTTCAGATGGCCACGTTTTATGACCCCTCGTGTACGTACAGGTATTTGTGATCAGTGAAAAGTTACGTGCACACATCTTCGGACGTTATTATACCTGCCCGTGCCCTGCGTCCTTCCTGACGGCTATTGCTTCTTCCAACAGGACAGTGCGCCACCAAATAAGTAGAGAACTACCAAATTAGTATTGACGGAACACTCGTCCAGGTGTTGGGTCGTGTCATGCTCCACTCATCAACCTGATTTGTGCGTAATCAAGGCCGTGGAAAGCATAGGTCAGCCACCTCGGAATAAGACAGAATTGTCTATCGTTTATGAGGTTCTAGGAACCACAGCATGCTTACAAAGTTATTATACGAATATTCTACTTTTCTTGTTTTTCTAGTGTATGTGGAATGTAACGATGAACACCGGCTGCTCACAGATGCAGGTTTGTCATAACAAGGAAGTTGAGAATATACATACAACTTATTGTATGAAGAGAGGAATGTGTTTTTGATGTTAAGGCTGGAACACGATAGTCATACAAATTTTATTTAATGTGTTAAATATATCATTTATAAAAAGTACGACGTGTAATTGAAAACCGATCAAATCTCGTGCTATCATCAAATTAATTAATGAATATAATTATCTTTGCCATACTTAGCATAAATTTTGTAACGCTGTAATTTAACCGGCCCTTCAAGTACGAATTATTAGCGGGATCTCAAAAGTTACAATAATTTTCCCATTATTTATTTTAATAAACCCTGCAGATGTCAAGTAATTCAAATGTAAATATATAAAAGACGAAGTTAAATGTTCGCCTCTGAGGAACGCGTCTCGATTTATTTAGACATTTAACGAGAGAATTCTCTTTAGTGCCCTTCAGGAGCGCAGCATCATCTTGAACTCAGAGGGGGGCAAGGAAATCAGAGACCACCCACCACCCCCACTCCGGCATATCGGATGTCGAAAATTTTCTTATTTGTGTATAGTATGTTTTATATTAATCAATCCAATATAGAAAATTTCTTCGAACATTTGACTATTACCGGTGATATTTAAATGTTTCGCGAACACCTCATCTAAGGTGTTAAAGTGTAAAAATACAACTTACTCTCATTATTGTACATAAAATTTTCTCACGTTAACCTTAAAACTAAGAATAGCTGCATTGGTGACTGACAAGGCACTAACTAAATCATAAGTAATAACGAAATTGTTAATTAAGTGGTTCTTGGTTGCGCTTTTTCCTAAAATTTCAAATCCCAACTCCAATTCTACCATTACCAAAGTTTTATTTATTCTATTGTATTTAGGATTCGTTATATTAGATTATCAGCATCTGATGTTCAACCTTCGGAAGTTTCTTTGTAAACTTCATTATTCATCGACACGGAAAACAGCTAAATAAATATTTTCTAGTGCAGTAATTTTTAACAATATATATTTATGAGTAGAAAGTACAAATTATTACATAAAAAATAAATTACAGATTTCTGTTAAAAAAAAAAAAGTGCCAACACTAGACAATAAACCCTAATCAAAACAATGTTAAAAAACCAGGAAGAAATTTCCATTCATTCAAATTACAAAAAGTTAAGGGGTATTATACCTAAGTAAATCTCAAACATATTCATAAAAACATTTTTCAAGATAACGACAATAAACAAAAAATGTTTAAAACAATCGAGAATATGACGAATATTAAATACATCAATGTTTACTATATAAAACTTTAACTATAAGCATGTTATTTTTTGCCAAATACATGAACCCTGTATTCATATTTTTTAATGAACTCTCATATGAGTTTTACAATATCGGGATCGTCAGTGAGATTTGCGTACACATGCAGAATACACAAGGAACTCAGCCTCTTCTGTGTCATTGTCGTTCGCAAGTAGCTTTTCAGCATTCGAGGCGTGGAGAAAGAACGTTCGGCTGTTGCAGATGTGACTCAGTAAAAAATGTTGTTTGTAAATGGGCACCACTTAACCATTAGTATTTCAAGAGATGTGGTAGATAATAATTTCGTCTTTCGTGGCCCGAAGGCAAATATTTTCAAGATAATGCATAACACGTAACCCGTAACCTGTAAACGTTTATTCCTAAAGGAAGTTTAAAAGTATCTGTTTTAATGCTTTTAAACTTTCCCCCCTCTGGCCACCCCCTGACTGCCAACAGGGTGGGCCAATGGACCTATTCCCCCTCCCCGCCCTCCGGTTTTTACGCCACTGGTGTAATAATAAGCAACTTATTTCAATAGCTGATGATTCTCGGTGGTCCTATCTAACATCTATTGAACCAACACATCACATAAATTACACAAATAAATCAGGCGTTGTTAATTACTAATCCAGTTCATAGGCTTGGAGAAATGAAAATTTATAAACCGCATTTAACTCTGGAACAAAGAATTAAAAAAAATTGCCGTCACTATGTTTGTACCATGTTTCTAGTTGCGGAATTTCAAAGAAGGCACATTCCGTCGCCAGATATGTACTAAGATTACAAATAATTAAATTTAACATGTCAGTCAAACATTTATTGAAATACAACTATATAAATTCCTAAATGTAAAGTTTGGTAACCAACGAAAAGCATTTTTTCGCGCTTGTAAAAGAATATTGCACAAAACCAAATGTAATTAGTTGTCACTCTTGCCTAATCGTGCTCCCTCGGAAAGAATTATATTACTGGAATTTTGAAATGTCGCACTACGTTTCACACTTTAGAAACAATTGGACTAATTTTATCTATCATTTTATTTCGTAAAGGGTTTTGAAATCACATTTACGTACTTTCGGAACATTTATCATAGCCATCTGCGTGGCGATCTGCACGATCGCCCGCTGCGGCATGCGTTGGGCGGTAACTCTTTCCCGGCACGACACCTGGATGTCTCTCTCGCCCGCACGGGGAGAAGGGGGGGAGGAATTAATCAGCGTGCGCCCGTGGTGTGCGAGGCGATGCTATTGTCATTCATCCACCGCTGTGGCTTGCGTCGCTGACAGGTTGCCGATGACGGCGTCGACCGGTATTCAAAACGAGAAAAATAATGTATACCTCACCTCTCGTTTCGTGGTTGGAAGTGCACTCTTGAACGTTTCCGCGTATTCACGGAAACGTTCACGGAAATGTACATTTCGTATACGTAAACGTGATCGATAATGACTAAAAAAAAACCGAGCTGAGCTGCGTTAACACAAAATACTCTCGTGGTTTTGGGAAAGAACGATTCGGAATTCCCACGGAGCTTTCTTTGCAAGCTGTGACCATACTGTTATTTTCTCTGCCGTAATTACGAAATCCACGCCACTTAGATATATTCCTTGGAACGTCAAAAAGTAGCATCGGGTACTTGTGACATTCAGCAACATTTGAAATAACCGAACATTACCAGGAACTGAGAAAAAATAATTTTTTGTCACATATGTAGTAACACCGTATTTATAATCTCCATCGCACATGGAGGTCGTATACGAATCGGGTAAGTAATGGCCTCTATAAATTTTTATTCATGTTCAAAGCTTGCTCCGGAATAAAATGATTAACGTTTTTTAAATGTTTATTTTATTCTCAGTGGCTGTAAACGGATCTGACAGCNTCTCAGTGGCTGCAAACGGAACTGACAACAGCAGAATGACTCAAATTGTTCGCGCGCATTCTTATACTCATCATAGCGTCAAATACACGCAGTCCCATTAAACTGTGTTTAATAGTTTCTCTGTTGTTATCGTTCAAAGAGTGTTAACATTAATTTAAGACATCCGACGTATTTCAAATTTTCTTTTAGAGGAAAATGCCGTAGTTGAAAAATTGCACGCATGTCACTAAAAACTGTTTGCCCGTGCAATTGAACATAACTGTATTAAGAAAATATAATCTGAATTACTTACTATGAAATTCTACACGTCAGTAACTGGTGCAGCATTCGACAAACTATTACTCTTTTTGGTGTAAGATGAATAAAGTTTTGCAATCCAAATTGTGTCTTGGTGCTGGCTATTGGAAATGAAATAAAGGTGACTAAACATGCAATACTATACACTGAAGAGCCAAAAAAAAAAAACAGGTACACCTGCCTAATATCGTGTAGGGCCCCCGCGAGCACGCAGAAGTGCCACAAGACGACGTGGCATGGACTCGACTAATGTCTGAAGGTATGCAGGAGGCATTAAAATCTGCGCCAATTTGAGAAAGTGTTGTACGTCTGTCACGTTTAATGATTCTTGTCAGTCGTCGTTTGTCCCGTTCGTTCACGATCTTTCTCCGGCCACAGCGATGTCGAAGATGTGATGTTTTACTGGATTCCCGATATTCACGGTACACTCGTGAAATGGTCGTACGTGAAAATCCATATTTTATCGCTACCTCGGAGATGCTATGTCCATTTCTCGTGCGCCGACTATATCACCACGGTCAAACTCACTTAAATCTTGATAATCTGCCATTTTAGCAGCAGTAGCCGATCTAGCAACTTTACCAGACGCTTGTTGTCATATAGGCGCTGCCGACCGCATCGCGTTACTCTGATTGGTTCCATACCTCTGTTATTTACATACGCACGCCTATACCAGTTTTTTCGGCTCTTCAGCGACAAACAGTATTACATTTTTCATCAAACTTTAAACGTCGTCCTTATAATTTCAGTGAAGCACTTCCAATAAATATAATTGTAAAAAAATTAGACGAAACTGAGTTACATTTAATAGTATAACGTTGCGTGCTTAAAAGTTTGTAAAGAAACAAATGTCCATTAATGAAGCCGTACAAATTTGCAATGAGACCTAAATATGGTATCAATGATTACAACCTTTGTATACTTAGGGCAATATTTGCAAAGGTATTTTCACTAATCTACTCAAAACTAAAAAAAAAAAAAAAGTAATGATTTCTCTTTTTGTACATTGCATGACAGCAATTGACGAAATTTTTTTTCTCTTAAACTTGTTAAAACCGTTAGCGGTTTTTGTAGTTATTTCGGCAATTTTTACAGGCAAAAAATTTGTGTGGAGCTCTGGTTTCCATATTATTCACGCTCTGTGGCAAGAACATTTTATTTAGCCAGGCAGCGCGAGTAAAAAATGGGGGAGGGCGGTGCTTGCGTGACAAAGGAAACGGTTCTGCTTTTCGACTCACTCTCACCTTCTCTTTCTCTCGCGTTATTGTCTGTCCCGTTTTCTGCCGCCTTGATGCGCGTCTCAGTGAGCAGTCCGCATGTCTCTCAGGGGATTAAGGCCTTTCGGCCGAGCTTAGTCATGTTTGGTGCGGATTGACGGAAACTCTAGCACGACGTAAATTCGCTGCCTTGTCAGAGTTTGGATTCCAAGTTCCACAGTTATTATAAAAATAAATACGTCTTGCAAAGAAGACAAATTAGATGTATTGACTGAACTGCAACTACTGCTGTTGTTGACACGCTACCAACTTCGTTAAGCAATTATGTATTTTTAATTTGTCAACTTCAAGACATTTACAATTTTCTATAACCGTATACTACATTGAAAACAACCATTTCCACTTTCCTGTAAAATTATAACAGATTATACAGTATTTCGAAGTTATAACACGCAAATTTACTATGCTACGTTTGAAGGTGTGCTGTTTCACTTGCATGCACAAAAATCGAACAGTTAGGGTATTTCCGCAAAGTGCTTTTCTATGCCAATTTCTGTCTTGGAACACAGTTTTTACACGTGTACTCAGAATCAAAGTCACAAATGGCAACGATGATGAGCATATGCGAATATAGGAATATGCATACCAACAAACAAGTGTTTAAATATAAGTTTTGCTAAATTATGATCATAGGAATAATTTTACTGTCATTCGTACACGGTGATCATCATTTTGAAAACAGTAGAAGTCTTATTAGTACCTCATTTTTAAGCATTTGTTGAACTTAAAATATGTGGTAATTCGTTCCTTACAAAGTATTAAATTTTAAAGGTTTCTAAAAATTCATTAGAAAAAAACTAAATAAATATGAAAATATTTGTTTTAAAAACATTTAAGTAAATTTATTATTTTCTTTTCTAAAAACTTGCAAAAATAAAATAAAAATAACAAATAAATTTTAATTAAATACATTTTCATGAAATATTGACATATATAATGTATGTTATTTTACAGTTCGTGTATCATATCCTGTATTTTGCATATCGTACGTANTGTATTTTGCATATCGCACGCATACTACTTAATAGAACCTGAGATTGCCTGCCTGTTTATTGGTCCGTATTGCTAGTCGCAATGTGTGTGTATCGATCTGGCTCTTGGAGCTGCATTTTTTGCACCTGAAAGTGCTGTGCACAGCTTATTTTAGCAGTAATTTTATAGACCTGATCAGAAACTGTAAAATAATGTTTGCTTCACACTTTGGCATACATTAAATTAATCTCAAGTACAGCCGTGTTTCGCTATCATATTGTCACATCGAAAACACAAGCTATAACATGATTATAGCCGCCTGACTTGTTTGTCGCTGTCGTTGACACGGCGACATTCATGCTTCAACTAGCCAAAACCACACGCGCAAACGAGAACAATTAACAAGGAAAAGAATTCACTTTTGTTACTGAATTACAATTATGACGTGTTTGCACTAGTATGGTTTTGTTTACAACGTTTTTTTATATATATTTTTCTAGCTGAATCAACCACTGGAAATGTAAAATAATTATTTGTAAGCATATTGTTTAGTTTTTCACCAGCGAAAAAGTTCTTGTGTCATGGAAAAAAAAAGTGATTTCAATAACACTCCATGTAAAACTATATAAAATAAAAACCTTTAATTGTATGAAAAATTGTAATAACGCAGAATCTTTAATTTTATCTTTAGAAAAATTTTGTAAATTTCAGTTTTTAAACAGAAATGTTTGAGTTTTGTAATAATTTATTTTTATTATCTTGTTCTCTGCTCGAATTTAGTGCTATATGGTCACGTACGAGTCTTTCTAATACGTTAGCAGTTACGAAGCTGCTGTAAGAAATTTTATTCTCTGATTGTTTTGTACCTTTCTGATGTGAAACAATTTGTACTGATGCCATGCGGTGAGTGAATTATGGTATTAAAACTTTCAGGCCCGTGCGTCGTATTTATAATTTTGAGCTAGTAATTTTATTATGTTGTTTTTGTTCCAGCTGATCGCCACTTCTTCCGAATAGTTGGCACATACATCTGGCATGGCTCGCCACAACTCAGGAATGCACTAGTCTGTCTCCTGTCAAATCGTCGTATTCACAACTGACGTCAAATCACACTTTAGGAAACGTTTTTAATATATTTTACATACATGACTATTTTGTGGGCAAATGTATAGAATTATTTTTACTTGGGCGTTGATCATTATTCTGCTTTGGTTTTTAGTAACATGGATATTAAAAAATATTTTTAAGAGGTAAATATAATGAGTTATAAAAATAATATTTCTGTAATTTTATTACGGTATTTTCCGGAAAATAAATATTTTAATAACTAACTCTGAAATATCTATGACAAGGAAACAATACTTAGATATATGGTAACTTAAATCTTTAAAATATAAATTTTTTTAGCTTACTGTGTCGGATAAGAAAATATGGAGAATGCTCTTATTTTTATTCGTTTATTACTAAAGTAAGTGCATGCTAATCGACGCTTGAATTAATTTTTTCCACAATATCACTATAATTTTTTTTATTATTTACAGCGGAGAAACAGGCGGTTATCTAAACAGTTACTAGTTTTTCAGACTTAAAAAAAAAAAAAATAATAATAACAAGTCTTACAAAACATGTATATTTATGCACCTGAAAATTCGATATATTTTCTTGCAAGTGGCACCCTTCTTCCCGTTCGAATGCTCTCAATCTTCTTCCCCTTTTTTTACACCGCATCTCGCGTTCCCGGTTTTTCTTCTTCGACGTTTGGGCGGGATTCGCTGCTCTCGCCACACGAGGACAGGTCTCTTGATTAGAAGGGAGGATGGGATCTCACTGAACGCTCGATTAGTGACACGCGGTTTCGTCGTTCGTCCTTCCAGGCACGCCACTGAGAGGCGGGCTGCATGTTAATGTGGGAAGAGTGGAAATCAATCCTGTTCCAACCCTGATTGTGGTCCTGCTTGTGGGCGATCCAAGCCGACACTGCAGGTGCAGCGTCAGTTTGCGGTAACTTCCAACTTTTGTGAAGCACTGCTAAAGTTCTGCCACCAGAATATTCCTCCGCCTCTTGCAGACAAAGCGTATCAGAGTGTAGAAAATTACACCAAAGAGAGAGCGTGCCGCATTCGTTCGCACCCAGAGTAATAATATTTTACACGAGAAGTACTTCTTCTTACTAAATATTACCAACACACCTCTTTTCTCACCGTCTTATTCATATTAATTATAAATAAAATATTAAAATTTATAGATAAAATATAAGTAAAAGTTAAATTTAATCAGAAATAACGTACTTGCATTTATGTTATCACAAGTCTAAAACTCTTGTGTTGCACGATAAATTTTGGAGACAAACAAACACGTTATGCATAGAATGATTTTCCACATGATTCATTAAAAAGTGTAAAGAAGCCGTGAATAGACTATACCCCTTAACTCATATGTGCGTACGTATAGCCGTTTGCAGGTGCACCACTGCTAACATACACGAAATATTCGTGTGCGAATTGCCGATTTCTTATTTTTCCCACAGCGCTGAGCAATTTATCTTCTCGTGTGTTGCCCTTTAGAAATGCTCATGCATTTCGTTTATGGCTTTCTTTTTTCAGTTTCCGTGTGAGTGAATATTTGTAAAAAAAAAAAAACATTTTACTTTTTTAGTAGTATTTTGTAATATTAAAAAATAGATATTTTTTATTTGAGGTATAAACGAATTTCAGTACGTCGGCTTTCAAACAGGAAATATATGCACGAGTTAAATTAGTTATAAGAATTTTATATTATTAATAGAAGTTCAAAACATTTAAATCTTTGAATAACAATTGTGTTATTGTGTCAAATTAATCTCGGAGCATCAAGTTACAGTCGTGGGTATCAAATCAAACTGGCGGGTCAAAGCTGCCGTCAGAGCTCAAGGCAAGAGCCCCTGGAATACAAAGTTCCGCCCTTGTTCAACTCCTACCCTTGATTTGCCAGGTCGATTATCATAAATCTTTGTAATAGTCAGAGTCGAAATAATATTGACAGGCTAATGTAACCTAAAATACGTGCTCGCAGCTGAGACGCAAGACCCTGTGATGGAACTGTCCCACCGCACCGTCATTCGAGAGGAGTCATCATTGCACTAGATTGTGTTAGTTTCTTTCCGCATTTGTGACAGTTTCGTTAAGGGTGGTCGGTTCCCGCTGCGCCTGAATGCAGCTGCTTAGTGGGTGGTTGTTTGAGAGAAAGTCGTTATCTGCTGTACAATACCAACTGTATTGTTTACGAACACTAAATACGTGCCACAGACGCAACATAAATGTACAGGCATCCCATTTTTCCGCTTTGGAAAATAATGTCGCAATAGGCAATAAAAAAATATGTCACTTTTGTCAAAAAAAAAATTCGGAGATTTTTTTTACGTTCCCGGTAAAACATTTAATAATATTCAGTTCACATCAAAAGTTTTGTTACGGTACTGTAAAGATTTTACCCCCGCCTCTTCCACTTCAGTTTACCCAGTTCCAACTCGAATACTGCGTCACTTTGCCAAGCAAATACACACATGTTTTATGCTGGCATTTCATCGTTTCAACGTGAGAGTTAAAATACATTGCACACTTCGCTCTTGTCAATAGAGACGCCTCGTGAATATTTTGTATGTCATTTACAATAAACGGGAAAATATTCTGTCAATATTTTCGAACTGTTGAGAGCCTGTTGGAAAGTACACAATACGAAAATTATATTCAAAGAAGGAAAACAGAAGGAAATTTTCTCTTATAAAGTCTTACATACCTTTAGTTTGTGATCTTCTATCACCGTTAAGTAAATTTACATTTATTATAAATCTCTGATGAGTTATCCTTTTAAAATACCTGACCAAAGAAAAATGCAAACATGAAGCGATCCTCATTCCAAGACACGGAACCATTTTTCTGTATAACTTACTTAACAGAGATGTCCATGCAGATTTTATTCATCATCTCCTCGAGATTAAAAAAAAAAGAATTGGAAAAAGTTGAAAACGCTTATTCGGAGAAAAATACGCCCATGGTCAACCCACATGTAAATAAATCATACACACTCATTACAAATTACGCAAGTACGCACACACAACTAATTAAGTGCATATAAATGTATGTTTCCATGAAAGTAAGTAGGTAAATATGTATGTAAGCTTCGTATATATATATATATATATATATATATATATATATATATATATATGAATATGTAACAGTGGACGTATGCACTTACATACGTAATTATTTTTAGGGCTATTTAGGAATATATGTGTACATATGTGTGTGTATTTATGATCTTTGTAGCTACGGCTGTAAGTTTTGGTACGTATGTTTGTATATATATATCAATACGTAGGCCTATGTACATATGTATATATATGTATATATATATATACAAACCATTTTATAAAATTTTCCTGTTTATAATTGTTAATTACACTGCAGAGCCAAAAAAACAATTGGTATAGGCGTGCGTATGCAAATAACAGAGGTATGGAACCAATTAGAGTAACGCGATGCGGTCGGCAGCGCCTGTATAAGACAAGCGTCTGGCAATGTTGCTCGATCGGTAAGTGCTGCTACAATGGCAGGTTATAAAGATTTGAGTGAGTTTGAACGTGGTGTTATAGTCGGCGCACGAGAGATGGGACATAGTGTCTCCGAGGTAGCGATACAATTTTGATTTTCGCGTACGACCATTTCACGAGTGTACCGTGAATATCGGGAATCCGGTACAACAAAAAATCTTCGACATCGCTGGGGCTGGAAAAAGATCGTGAACGAACGGGACAAAGGACGACTGACGAGAATAATTAAACGTTACAGACGTGCAAACCTTTCTCAAATTGGCACAGATTTCAATGCTGGGGAATCAACAAGTGCCAGCGTGCGAACTATTCAACGGACCATCATTGATATGGGCTTTCGGAGCCGAAGGTCCACTCGCTTACCATTGTTGACTGCACGACACAAACCTTTACGCCTCACCTGGGCCCGCGAACACCGCCATTGGACTGTTGATGACTGTAAACATGTTGCCTGGTCTGGCGAGTCTCGTTTCCAATTGTATCGGGTGGATGGACGTGTATGGGTAAGGAGACATCCTCTTGAATCCATGGACCCTACATGTCAACAGGGGACTGTTCAAGCTGGTGAAGGCTCTGTCATGGTATGGGGCGTGTGCACTTGGCATGAAATGGGACCCCTGATACGTCTAGATACGACTCTGAGAGGTGACAGATACGTAAGCATCCTGTCTGGTCACATGCACCCATTCATGTCCATTGTGCATTCCGACGGACGTGGATAATCCCAGCAGGACAATGCGACACCACAAAAGTCGAGAGTTGCTACCGAGTGGCTCCAGGAACACTCTCCTAACTTTAGACACTTCCATTGGCCACCTAAATCAAGAGACTTGAACATTAAGGAGAATATCTGGGATGCCTTGCAACGTGCTGTTCAGAAGAGATCTCCACCGCCTCGCACTCCTATGGATTTGTGGACTGCCCTGCAGGATTCATGGTGTGAATTGCCTCCTGCATACCTTCAGACATTAGTAGAGTCCATGCCACGTCGTCTTGCGGCACTTCTGCGTGCTCGCTGGGGCCCTACACGATATTAGGCAGGTGTACCAGTTTTTTCGGCTCTTCAGCATATGAATTCTAACGCGCGTGCATAAGTACACGCACCCATTTTTTTTTATGTATACATCCTGGTTATCTTGCTGTTGATTTGACGAAAATAAATATTCGTGGAAAAATAACTGCTCCAAAATCCAAAAATATTTTGTTTACGAAGTTATCAAAACAAAATTGTGTACAATGATTTGTGATTTATTTGCATTCCATAGCAAGTTACTGGCCAATCTAGGATTTTCCGAAAGCCATACAACACTTGTCGGATTGAAACTGTCGTGGAATTGTAAACACTGAACTTATTTTGGTGGCGGACATGGTCGGACTGCGTGTCGGACTGTTGGGACGAGCTCGTCGTGGCATTGTAAATCCAACATAAGTTGCCATACCCTTGGCTGTAACCATAGGCGATTCACTCTGTCGTAACATGCGCGCCTCGTATCGACAGAAAATTTCCTCGAAAGACGTTTCGTTAGGCCACGGTCAGTTCGCGATATCACGTTCACCTCCTTCGCATCGGTGACATCGAGTACGTATCAGAGATCATTACAGGTGAAGCCATGACGACTTGGGGCTGGTAGTAGAAAATACGATATATCACTCCTCTTTTCACGCAGTGTACACGGGGCTTACAAACTTGAGATCACTATTAATCATGTTTCATTCGCGATGCATTAAAAAAGCATGCTTTAGAAAATATTTATAAATAAATAAAATGCGCATACCCTAATGGTAAATCGTATTGAAATTTCAATACTTTTAGTCTAACAGTTCATTATTTATTATAAATAACATAAGATTTTATCGGTAAATGTATAGTCTTTTAACATTTTATTTCAAAGGAGAAAAATTACTATCTTATGAGGCCACGTAATGAGTAAGTAAGAATTATAATAAATATTTTATATTTCGTGATTTCTGCAAATCTCTAAGTTGAAAATGTTTAATCTGAGTATACTTTGATTTAACTGTATCAGTATACAAAAACAGCATTATGTAGAATAAATGAAATTTCATTTTTTCAGGTGATGGCTAAATTTGATTGGCCATTGGTATCATTTGGGAGCGTATTTTGAATATAGTCCATTCATGGTTACTTCCAATTTTCCTGAAGCATTTGCTGAAGTTCTACTGCCAAGATAGTCCTCCGCCTCTCGCAATAAAAACCGTAACCAAGTCTAGAAAACGGCACCAAAGGCACAACGCACTGCATTCGTGCACGCTCACTGCAATAATATTTAGTAAAAGTACTATAACTTACTAAGGCATATATAAAATGTTTTCTCTGATTTTATCAATAGTATTTATAAATTAAATAATATAGTTTATAGATAAGATGTAAGCTATAGTTCAGTTTTTTCAATAATAAGACACTTACGTTATTAGAAGTAGAAAGAGCTTGTGATAGAAGATATATTTAGAAAGCCAGGAAACACGTCACACATGGGATGATAATTCAAATGGTTGATTCAAAAAATACCAAAAAACCGCTAATGNGAAAGCCAGGAAACACGTCACACATGGGATGATAATTCAAATGGTTGATTCAAAAAATACCAAAAAACCGCTAATGCACTATACAATTAAAGCCAACGTCCGTCAAAAATTTTTTGCTGCTACAGAGATACAGGATGTTATTTGTTACGTTATTTTGAGATTCTTGCTATTATTCTATGAAAATTAAAGTTAACAGAGATTTCTATATTTATAATTAGTATAAATTAAGTTATAACAATTAAAGCACAATTAAAATATACATAAATTAAAAAGTAACACATATATTACATTTCATCATACAACATCCTTCCAAAATCCGTTAATAATTTTTTATTTGTATCATGAATAATAATCTTTTGTATTGGAGGAACATACAAAATGACATATTCATAGCGTTAATCTGTTAACTTCTAGTTTCCATATAAATTTTCCATTTAAGGAAAATAACGCAAATAACTCTATAGGCTGTACTTAAACACTATTTTGGCAAATAAAAATTTCAATATACATTAAAAAAAAAAAAACCTGCAATTTTTCAAAATTCCCCTTTTTCCATAAATTACAACAACACTAAAGTAGAGCCACAAACCAGGCACAGCTGCCTCCCTCCTCTCTTCCTGCGCAGGCAGGGGGAGAGGAGGGAAATATTTTGGGATACCTGGGCCAATCTGGGGAAACTCAGT
Organism: Clitarchus hookeri; assembly: GCA_002778355.1. Lineage (NCBI taxonomy): Eukaryota > Metazoa > Arthropoda > Insecta > Phasmatodea > Phasmatidae > Clitarchus > Clitarchus hookeri. The sequence goes on from NQII01005754.1 coordinate 27,419, forward strand.
TGGCCCATAAATGTTAGCTGCAGAGGGCAACCTCTGTATCTACAGATTGGTATGGTGCAGGGAGTTGGGAGGGGGCCAATCT
>NQII01005754.1:30000-86921 GCA_002778355.1 Clitarchus hookeri
AAATACGCGCTCGCTGCTCGTGTGCGGATAAACGGAAGTTTTGGCAAGCTCGTGCATATTTCTCAATAATACATATGGATAGTGCAACGTGGGTGGGTAACATCTACCGAGCAACCGGGTTTTTTAAATGGAGCCGTAGTACGTGGTATATCAGACCTGAAGGGTGAAATAGCATGAGAGACCCAGGTCGCGGTTACACGGACTATAGAAATACTTCGCTTCAAACAACACCGGCTCACATTCACTTCAAACATGTTCGTCATTGTACTCGGTTACACTCGCTCCGAACTTCTTCCGACCGCAGTCACTTCTTGTTCAGAGCAAATAGGTTGTGTAGGTACATCGGAACGACTTTTATTCTGTTTTACACTAACCATTGACTGCTACGAAGTAAATATACAGTTCGTTTAAAACTGCTGAGATTAAAGGGATTTCCTCATTCATTGAAATAAATAATAGTCCAGGCAAAAAAAATTGTGTTTGCTATACTGTTACAATAACAAGAAGGTAAGTTGTGTTAAAATTAATAAAATACTCAACCTCGACGAGTGGTTGAAGCGATTATTAAATGAATTTGGNTCAACCTCGACGAGTGGTTGAAGCGATTATTAAATGAATTTGGGAGCGTGTTATCGAGGTTAGGATTTTCTTTTGTTTACATTCAGTTAAGCTGGAATTCACCACCATCCGTCGCACTCGGCAGGGCAACATTTTTTTTATATCCGTCCATCCGTCAAATATTTACCAAACTGTAACACCGCCTTCTGACGATACTCCTTAGACGAGAATACGCACTTTGAAATAAAATGCGAGGCAGTGGATCTGTAATTTATCTTTGATGGTAAATTTAAAAATTTTAGTTGTAAAAAAAAATTAAAATATATTCTTATTACGTAAAAAGATTATTTTACCGAAATGTTTTTTTTTCTTGAAAAAGTATTTACAACCAAAATATACCTCCAACGAAAGCAAGATGGCGTCGTTAAGTTTTGACACTGAAATGTTACCGTATAGAAGGATTGACGGACAAAGGATTGTTGTGAATCGCTTTCAACTGACAGACGAAAAACAGACGGACAACTGACTGACGGACGGGCGACTGACGGATGTTTGTGAGTCCAGCTTAAGACTCAGTGCAAGGACGCGGGAAAACGCGACCTACCTGAAAAAAACACTACTGCCAGTTGCAAAGTACGAGACGATTTCCACGTGTGAATGCCCGAGTGATTGCTCACCTGGAATTTCCGTGAATTTGGAGTGAAAAATATATTGAAGTGGAAGGCAGCCCAAACGTTAATTGAAACAACTTTGATGAATAGCATGAACTTCGACATTAATACTCCGTACTGAGCTATTTTTTTTAAGAATAGTTCATAGTACATGCCACATCAAATATTCCTCAACATTTCCTCAGATTCTTCATTTAATAAAAAATTTTCAGTCAATTAATTATTCACAGATTTCTCAGTCCAATTATACCTGAACCAACTTCAGACATCAAACAGAAATTCAGTCTACGATAAACGATCTCATAAGCATAGTTGGTCGCCATTTCGCAACCAATGGAGAAAGAACCACAAAACGCAGGTGTCAAANATAAACGATCTCATAAGCATAGTTGGTCGCCATTTCGCAACCAATGGAGAAAGAACCACAAAACGCAGGTGTCAAAGAAAATTTCCAACCACGAATAACAGTATTGTCACATCAGGCATTAAATACTTTATATTTTGTTTTGTCATCATTGTGCATGAACATTGAACTGTATCGTCTGTGTCGTTTTTGTTTTCGATCACTGGACTAGACGCCGTTTTTGAGGATATTTGTAGGTGCACATTAAGTGCGTTATCTCATTCGATGCTTGCACAAGCCACTTCAAAAACATTTCCCATTTGTGTAAAATTTTCGAATATTTTCGTTTACTTGGATGGACACTAAATTCAATAATACCCCCCCCCCCNTCTTTCTCTCTCTCTCTCTCTCTCTCTCTCATAAGCTCAGTTTAGAAATTATCTAGGTAATTTTCCGATATCCCCTTAGGTTCACAAATTTAATTTCAAGGTGCCTTTATCTGCACGTTTTTTCTCCTTTATCTCCAGTAGATCGTCTTTTATCCTCTTACGCTCGTCCGCATTGCAAATGTATTCTGGTTTGGTAATCTATCGGCGCTTTACCACGAGCGTTGCCCGGGAGAACAGCCACTGGCGATATTTCTTCAGTATCACATTCTTACCTCTGCACGACGCCTTTCTTACCTTCTTTTTTCTACAACTTCTCCCCTGTATTACTGTACCAATTACTTTGTATAATAGAAATCGTTTGTCGGTTATAATCCCGGAAAAAATGTCATTACTTAGTAAGGATTTCGGTGTGCTTCAAACTGAAACTCTAGTATTAATAAAGGACGAGAATGTGATATAATCAGGACACAAGGAAAAGACGTGTATTATCGACTTTTTTTTTCATTTAGGATCTTATCCCAGTCATATTTATTATTCTTTTCTCTGAACAAATATCGTGGAAGACTGGAAATTTATTTCTGATAATAATAAATAAATGTACATATATACATATAAATCAATTTATGCTTCTTATATCTGCTATACACTTTACGAAGCAGAGCAGTTAATATAATAATAAAAAAACCATTTTAATATAATCTTACCGTTGAAACCGTTTGGGATACTTGACTGCTACATAGGATTGGAACACGTTACGAAAATGGAACCCTCCTCCCACAGGAAAATGTTTTAAAGAAGCAAGCGTCCTAAACTTTGTAATGCGAGCAAAATTTTGTTTGAAATATAGTATCTTGTATTTTGAACTATGGTTCTTCCTTCTGTATGGACACTGCCGTTCAAGCTGTGTTCGCCTGGTGACCCGAAGCGAACTGTTTTTTGTGGTATACGTTACACGTTGTTATATTCCTTCATGTGGTGCAGTGTGGGCCTGATTCCCGCAAGTAAGGAGGCGAAAAATTGTTACGATGGCGTCTGTTCCAGCAGAATTTTAAAATTAGTTTAGAATCTAACCGGCCTACGTAACATTTTCAGCGCAGGCTACCTCTTCAAGTAAGCATATAATCTTCGCCTAACAGAATGTACTTTGAGAGTGGATTTATGAAAAACACCTGAAAACGTACTACGTGCTCTACAGTTTTGCAAAATTTAATGGTTATTTTTTTAACAACGCGAGAGAAACAATCGAAACGTGACATCTGAAAATTAATGTGTTTTCATTACATTAGATTAGGTGGCATTACTCGTTAGCCTTTCTTTTGAAACAAGTGAACTGGCATCTGTTTACTGATTTAAAAGTTCCGTATGTTTATTTACTATACATTTACACCATTTATGCAATATAATTATTATCAACAAGTTATTCCTCGTTTACTTGTGTTTAACAATACTCATTTATTTAAAGTAAGAGTAAACTATTTTTTTTAATATTACAATTTTTAAGCTAAACGTTGCAGGAAACATTTTAAAATAAATCTGAAAGGAATGAAAATAAATTAAAGTTGCAATTAAAAGTTTCAATACAGCAAATCAGTCGAAAATGCTGGGAACAAGTGTCTCTTTGCAAAGAGATGCACTGGACTACAACGGAAATCGTACGTCTGTCTAGTTCCGCCGATGAGATAATCAGCAAAGCTCTCATTCACAGCAGAGATTTTTCCAAACCGAGCAAGGTGGCACAGGCATAGACGAGTGGACTCGTATTCAGGAGACTTCTCGAAGTCACTCCAGGTGAATGCTGGGACGGTTCCCTTCTACAGGCCTTGGCCGATCGCCTCCCCATTCCTGTTTCTCTGAGAAACTTTCCCCGTCTCTAATCACTTCACTGGCAACAATACGTTAACACCTACTTACCTAGCTACCTATCTCTATTCCCAGTAGTTTCGCTGATATGTGGGACATTTTCGAGAGCAATTAAAAGAAAAAAATCTCACTGCTTAAATGTTCCACCAAAGTGTGACATTTGCCCAGATCTTTTACCGTCACATATTTTCTGGATTCCAGTCGCAGTGCATTTTCACGCGTGTTTAAGAATGGAGAGTGTAGAGGTTCAGGCGGCTTTTAACATCGAGAACTTCAGAGCCGATGTGGGTGGAGCGTGGAATGCAAGGGCGAGGGGCCACGGGAGATCCCCGAGAAAACCCGCCTACCAGTGGCATCTCCCGACACGATTCCCACATGCCGAAATCAGGGAGCGATCTCGCCGGGAAGCGAACCAGGTTCACCTAGGTGGGAGGCGAGTAGTCTGACCACTATACCACCGTGACCCAGCGTGTTAAAAAGATGAGTACATTACTAAAGGGGGGACATTAAAATACTTTTTTTTCTTACTACGCGATACACAAAAAGTTTTTTGTTATTACGACCTTCCACATGACTGTTCCACAATTCGTAAGCAATTCGCAGTTGTGCCAAAGTCTACAAGCGATTTATCTTTGTAGAAAGATATTAGGTTCTTATATTTGCGAAATATCCATTCTTGAATACAGCAGGAGGAATGACTGTTAGTAAGCTCAAGATATTTTTAAGTGGTGCCTTCCCTCACTGATATGACACATGCTGTGACTTATATCAAATAATTAAAATATTAAAGCGACCTTCAGCATATGGGTTAAGTGTATACGCAAGCCACAATTATGGGATTATCAAAGAAGGTAATCCACGTTCCTTAGATGACTGTACAAATAATTTTTAATACTTTAATGAGCGTTATTAGTTTATAATAGCTAGTTCCTTTCGTCTAATAAGTAATATAAATGAAAAATTATAATGTTGGTTTTAGTTACTAAATTGTAGTTAGAAAACTTCCGACCAGCAATTATTAACCTTTATAGACACTTCGGGACAAGAAGTGTACAAAAAGATCTTTATTTTTAAATGTACAAAATCGCGATAAACTGGCAATTAGGTTTTTTTAGATTCTACAGTAATTGAAATTGCGTTTTGCTGCTATTATAGAAAATGTATTATTATTTACTGAATACATATATCACGGTCAACCTTTGACGTACAACTTATTACCACCAAAATTTAAACTAGAATTTCCAATTTTCTATGTTGACTGTATGACAAAAACAAAAATATGTTACACAAACGAAAGAAATGATTTCGTTCAATAAAAGCATATAAAAGTGACAACACAATGAAATAATTCTCAGCAAAAATCATGAAAAAAATTAGTAACCTGGTCGTTGAATATAAATCTTAAATTTATAAAAATATATATTTAAAAGAAAAAAATAAATCATCAACCATACAGAAAGTAATCAACATGTAACTACCCTAGTTTTCGGCTCAGAAAAAATGGCCAAACATAGATATATGTGAAAAATACAAATAACTTAGATAAAAATCCACAGCAGCAAAATATAGGTAAAAAAAAAAAATAAGAATCAAGAAGTTTAAGGCTGTCTTTATTTGGAGCTATTTTGGCATTTGAGGCAGAGAATCACGGGAGCAATAAAGTCGACTCTGCCACGCGCTTCAAGTGCGTCATCGCCGCTACGTGCAAGGATCTGAACTGGCGTGCAGTGTTCTCGTCATGCTACATGTACCTATGGGATTTTTAACAGTGACCTTACCATTTTATTGGTGGATATTCTGTAGCATGGTTCAAAGCAAGCTTCTATCGTACTATTGCTCGCGTGTCCGGTCAGTATGTTTTAATTAAGTTAAATCAGTATAAATAAGCAGTTTCGAGGTACCCATATTTCAGATGTGGTGCAACGCAGTTGAAACGCGAAAAGGAAAATTGTGAAAAAAAAAGAAGACAATTAGAGACCAGAAAATTGATTTAACAACGAATAAAAGAGGAACAAAACAGTATTTACGTTTCTAGAACGTAATCTATTCTCATTAACTTCCCATATGTTTGCTGCCAAGACCTGGAAATTTGGAAACTGGTTCCATTTTTAATTATTTTTATTTTCATATATTTTGCACTATTTTTGATTATTTTCCGGATATTAAGCATATCATAACATATTTTAAATATTTCTTTAGATGAGTTTCTTTTTAAAATATTTTTGTCGCTGTTTTTTTGTGTTTTTAACTGATTTTAAAAATTATATTTTTCCCATATAATTTATTTCCTTGTTTCTGTTTTGCAGTTACCATAGGTAATGGACACAGTCCAAGTAAATTGTTTCAATTTAATTAATCACTGACATTAAAAACACGTAATTTACAAACAAACTACTAGTGACAGTTTTCCGTAGGAGTTTTGACTGAAAACCAAGTATAAAGAATTTATTTGATAACTTTTAGGATTTTATATTTTAAAATATTTGTAAATGATCGGATAGGTTGTTAAAACAACCCGCGATGACATTTGCGTGCTGAAAGTCGTAGAGAGTGCCGTCGTGTAACTAAGTGTTCAGCAAGTCTTCAGAAAGCTATCAGTATCATATTCCTACGAAGTGTTCGCCATTCCAACCATGTTGACAGCTCATTTGCAATTTCAAAGTTGCCGTTATCTTTTCACTATGCATACATTCTCGTGTTTCAAGTGTCATTTCAGAGTCAATTGATTTTAATTTTTTTGTGATGGTCTTCGTTGGTATCTTGTATAACGCTCTGGAATATGACATCATCTGTAATGTAATTATTGCCGGACGCAATTCCATCATGGTTTAAGCTCCTTTGTTATTAGTTTTGAAAGCCATCTTCGCTTATTGACAGCGGATGTAAGGAAATGAAAATATATAGCAGTAAATAAGAAATATTTTAATGTTTGTATACACATCGAAATTTTTGACACAGGTAAACTTACAAAGAAGGGGCAGGAAAGGTTTGATTCAAGATTAATTTAGATTACTATTATTTTTTATATATGCTTGACAATCAAACATATGCTTTCCTTGTTACTTGCGTTGTCAGTGAATAATTTTACTTTTAAGTGTTTTCCAGAAATTCGTTTTATATTTAATGGCAATTCAGTAAGTATTGGCGTGCATCTATGTGTTAGAGTTTTATAATTAATAGAGCGAAGAAACATTATTCAGAAATACTCGGTTAGCCAGTGACCCTACGCTTAGATACCAATTTGAAGAAAACTGGTTTTCTCTGACCATTTTTTTTTTGTTCACTTAACCAATATGCTCTTGCCCACACATCTGCATTCGTTCCCTTGGACCAACTAAGGCATTTAAAAATAATTTTTTGAGCCGAACATGATATGGTTTTTTCGACATGCAATAATTTTACAGATTGGTGACAACGGTTGCCGTAAACGTCATAAATATCATGCTAGCTTAGAGTTTATAGCGACTGTGGTGGTGTAGTGGTTAGACTACTCGCCTCTTACTTGGGCGACTGGACTCGATTCCCGGCGGGGTCGCTCCTGGATTNTTTTTTGTGATGGTCTTCGTTGGTATCTTGTATAACGCTCTGGAATATGACATCATCTGTAATGTAATTATTGCCAGACGCAATTCCATCATGGTTTAAGCTCCTTTGTTATTAGTTTTGAAAGCCATCTTCGCTTATTGACAGCGGATGTAAGGAAATGAAAATATATAGCAGTAAATAAGAAATATTTTAATGTTTGTATACACATCGAAATTTTTGACACAGATAAACTTACAAAGAAGGGGCAGGAAAGGTTTGATTCAAGATTAATTTAGATTACTATTATTTTTTATATATGCTTGACAATCAAACATATGCTTTCCTTGTTACTTGCGTTGTCAGTGAATAATTTTTCNACATATGCTTTCCTTGTTACTTGCGTTGTCAGTGAATAATTTTTCTTTTAAGTGTTTTCCAGAAATTCGTTTTATATTTAATGGCAATTCAGTAAGTATTGGCGTGCATCTATGTGTTAGAGTTTTATAATTAATAGAGCGAAGAAACATTATTCAGAAATATTCGGTTAGCCAGTGACCCTACGCTTAGATACCAATTTGAAGAAAACTGGTTTTCTCTGACCATTTTTTTTTGTTCACTTAACCAATATGCTCTTGCCCACACATCTGCATTCGTTCCCTTGGACCAACTAAGGCATTTAAAAATAATTTTTTGAGCCGAACATGATATGGTTTTTTCGACATACAATAATTTTACAGATTGGTGACAACGGTTGCCGTAAACGTCATAAATATCATGGTAGCTTCGAGTTTATAGCGACTGCGGTGGTGTAGTGGTTAGACTACTCGCCTCTTACTTGGGCGACTGGACTCGATTCCCGGCGGGGTCGCTCCTGGATTTTCGCATGTGGGAATCCTGCCGGACGATGCCGCTGGTCGACGGGTTTTCTCCCGGATCTCTCGTTTCCCCCGCTCCTTCATTCCGGTGCTGCTCCATAACTACCTCAATCATCCCCATCGGCTATCAAGACCTCGCTGTTAAGAGCCGCCCAAATATTTTCACTCACTCTTCACTCGAATTGATATTTCGTTTGGGGTGAATCAGAATTTAGTTAGCCTGGAACAATTTGATAGGTCTGGTATTGAAGAATTTGTTGCGGCAACAAAATTATAAGCCAATACTGGCATTTATTTGGTTGGCTGTAGGGTAATTGGGTCATTTGATTGCCTTCGTTTGAACTTACAGCTCGAGAATTTATTTATTATATCTGTTACAGGTGGGATAATAAGAGCGCTGGTTAATGTATTTATTGGTGCTCATTAAAGGCACAAGTAGTCCCAATGAAACAATTCCAATATAAAACAAACAAGTAAAGATATAAAACATTAAAATGTTTGACGTAAATGTCATGCATAAGGTAAGTCAAATATTGACGCTCACCTAACAGTAATCGTGGTCGCGGTCGTTGGGGCGTAGTGTTCATGAGTAAGGTTTACGGAGTCCAATCTCAGTCCAGCTTTCGTTTTTTAGCCCACTGTCCGAAGAAAAGATAGGCTTATGCAATCACCTGGTTGTCTGTCTGGCATGTATGCCCCCCTCACCCCTTAATAACTTTTAAACCCGACAACCTAATTTAACCAAACTAGGTCCACATATACTATTTAGTAGGGAAATCAGATCTTTATAGTTTTCGATCACTCCGGGTACTTATTTTTAAAATGACGGCAATTTTTAAATGTAGGCTGTGTTATATTTCGAGAACCAATTATTCGATTGAAAGCAAATTTGTAACATTGACAGTGCATTATATAAGTATTGCATTTATAAAGTAAAGCGATGATGGTATTATCCGTAATTTTGGAAGATAGCGCAAATTGAAAATATAAAATTTTTCCATTATATCTTGGGAACCATTTAACTGATTTGAACCAAATTTGCTACGTGGACAGTGCATGACGTATGCATTGAATTAAGAAAATAGTGCTACATGAAAAATAAAGCTTTTATGTTATATCTCGGTAACCACAACCAATCCTTGCCAAATTTGTCATATAAGTAATTTTATTGTAGGCCATTTTCATATATGCAATTTAAATTGATAAAGTACTTACTTTCAAAATGGCGGCACTACTTGTGAAATGGTTACGAAAAAGCTGTAAAATATTTGCAATAAAAACAGGCTGCATACCAAGTTTAGTAATTGTTCGGTACGGTAGATACAACATTCTAGTTACAGATATTAATTAAGACACCACATTGGACATTAAAGACCGAGCTACTGAAAATTAGAAAATTATTTTACGTATATATTTTTGTTACTCTAACATATGTAATTATATGTACTTGGTACTTTGGCAGTACTATCAAGAGTATTAAATACTTTATTCTGCAGCCTTTTCTGAAAACTTTTTATGATAAAACACTATCTGGATAAATAACACTATTACATAATTTACCCGAAACTGCTAAAACATATTACCGCAAGATTTGGCGTACAAGTAAGTTTATATTAGGTAACCCGAAGTTAATTGATTTGATAACCTCTGGAAACTATTTTCAGAATATTGAATATTCACTAACCTATTTTAAAATATATGTACATCCACAATTTTCAGAAGTGCTTCTTTAGCACTCATATACCTTTCCGCCACATTTATTGTGCATTTTGACTGCTTAAGCAATACCTGGTAATAATTTATTTCAAATGAAAAAGTTGTACGTTTTCTGTGTTAAATGTGGCGTGAAATTGACAAGGTATTCCTTATCACAATTTGCCGGAAACACTGATAAAAAAATAAAAATCCAATATCCCTTTCTTGGTGAACTTTCGTTACCATTATGCCGCGATAAAGAGTTGAAAAGCCCCGCGGCTATGAACAGAAAGATTAAAAGTCGACGGCAAGTAAACTTCATTGTGGTTTTAACACCTTTAAACTAGCTGGGAGGTCACAGATTCTGAGTTATGGTGGATTTAAGATATCTAATATCTAACTGTTTATCTTCACCAACTGAATAAAAGGACACCATCCAAGTTATACTAAGCGATTGTTTAAAATTTAATTGATATAATTATAACGGTCCATTCTCAATAAAAAAAACTCAAGATATCCATTTCTGTGAACTTAGCTATGAAGCAATAATTGATAATAGACTTATGTACGTGACACTATGTATTTCTATCATGAGCCTTCAGATTAGGTCACAAATGACCCTCGTGATAAACAATTTATTGTTTCGTGTCATCGTAATTAATCCTGGGTTATTTTCATATTCCTAATCGAACCCGGTTCGCCTTGGTGGGACGCGATCCCTGCGACGAACTGTCATACAACTTTCATGTTACATTAATATTTGATGCCGCACCACGAGAGGGAATCTCAGCTCCACTACTTCTATTCTCCGAGAAGAAGATTAAATGTCCCGTTAAAACACTAAGTTATTATCTGTTTAAAACTTAGCTCAATTAAAATTTGTAATGTCTACAAAACAATTTTTTTCTTGTACGAGATATCTCGGAACCGTCAAGTTTGAACACACTTCTGTAAAAACTTGAGTCTTATTAACATTTAGCTACTCCTTTAAATAATTCNCGGAACCGTCAAGTTTGAACACACTTCTGTAAAAACTTGAGTCTTATTAACATTTAGCTACTCCTTTAAATAATTCGACAATTTCATTTTCTCGAAATTGCGAGTTACAATATGCTAAGTTCAAAATTTCTGTCCTAGAGATGGTTTGATATGTCTTACGGGTCTTCCTTGCAGTACCTACACCTCCCCCTCTCCACTTTATTTATATGTATATTTATTTATTTACGACTTATTTTATACAAGTGGAGAAGTTAAGGCATAACCGCCAAGTCTTACACTTAACCACTGATAGAATGAAAAATAAAATAAACAATAGATAACACACAGATAGCAAATCACGAAGTTATGAAACTAAGAACAGCATATGAATTACCATAAAACAAAGACAACACACCCCCTAAGAGTTTGGCACATAACATAGATTCTGGTTCATGGTGTGTACATGTATAAACTTTGTGTTACTTAAATAGATGTAAGTAATATTTATCTATTGAAACTTATTTTATTCTAAATTGATATTTTACATATTTGAAGGTAAACCGCATTTTTCACAATAAATAGTATGCAGAATCTTATTTTACATCAAACATAAATAAATTTTCATTATATGGTTGTTCCAAATATTTATTATGACTGTTAAAAGAAACCCTTTTTATCGAATACCTATCGAAAGATAAATTTTATAAGAAGGAAATGAACCATTTGTAGATATTATAAAATTTCTTTCCTCACAATAACCTGATTTAGGCACTGATAACCNTAAGAAGGAAATGAACCATTTGTAGATATTATAAAATTTCTTTCCTCACAATAACCTGATTTAGGCACTGATAACCAAATAGGTTTGTAATTTTTTTCAAACCAAACGCATGCTAATGCTACAAAACTTAATGAATTAGATTTAGTATTACAAATTGTTTAATGCAAATTGGTTTTCAAACTTAATATGTTATAATATCTGTAGTACTTGCATGAACATTTCATGTAAACATATATATACACTTTGATTTGCATATATGTATACGCACATATTTATAGATTTATTATAAGCAAATATGGTGATAATCACATAAAAAAGACAAATATTTAAGACTTTAAAAACACAGATTAAGAAATTATTACAAATTGCTTGTCTGGGTGCAGACAATTAAGGGATGTTTTCGACTAGGTTTGCAAATTTTGACGTTGCTCTATTTTTTAACTTATTGTAACGATGGACGTCTCGTCTGTTTTAGAGTTTATATGCATAACTATCCAAGGCCAAAGGAATATTTTAACTTTTATTTGATATTTATCAGCCGGTTTCTGAGGATAGTATTATGTATGGCTACTAAACTTTCATGAGGCGGCTAAAAACAGATGCCGAGGGCTGTGTGTCACTAACGTGGGATTTTAGTAATTTGGTGCAGAGTGATACGGAACCGATTGCTAGCGTATACACAGATCTACAATTGAAGTAAAAGAGCGATTCTAGCACCAAAAAATGACATCGTTANTAAGAAGGAAATGAACCATTTGTAGATATTATAAAATTTCTTTCCTCACAATAACCTGATTTAGGCACTGATAACAAAATAGGTTTGTAATTTTTTTCAAACCAAACGCATGCTAATGCCACAAAACTTAATGAATTAGATTTAGTATTACAAATTGTTTAATGCAAATTGGTTTTCAAACTTAATATGTTATAATATCTGTAGTACTTGCATGAACATTTCATGTAAACATATATATACACTTTGATTTGCATATATGTATACGCACATATTTATAGATTTATTATAAGCAAATATGGTGATAATCACATAAAAAAGACAAATATTTAAGACTTTAAAAACACAGATTAAGAAATTATTACAAATTGCTTGTCTGGGTGCAGACAATTAAGGGATGTTTTCGACTAGGTTTGCAAATTTTGACGTTGCTCTATTTTTTAACTTATTGTAACGATGGACGTCTCGTCTGTTTTAGAGTTTATATGCATAACTATCCAAGGGCAAAGGAATATTTTAACTTTTATTTGATATTTATCAGCCGGTTTCTGAGGATAGTATTGTGTATGGCTACTAAACTTTCATGAGGCGGCTAAAAACAGATGCCGAGGGCTGTGTGTCACTAACGTGGGATTTTAGTAATTTGGTGCAGAGTGATACGTAACCGATTGCTAGCGTATACACAGATCTACAATTAAAGTAAAAGAGCGATTCTAGCACCAAAAAATGACATCGTTAGTGCTCTTTTCTGTGTTTATGATCAGTGTCTGTCTACTAACAAATACCGTTATTTATCCCTATATGTTTGTTACTATAACCATGCGAGCGAAATCGTGGGTAAATGCTAGTTCAAATATATTTTTATATTCTCTTATTTTTTAAGTAAATTTAAAAATCGTTACCAATTCAGTTCCACTGAGCGAAAATTTATTTTTAAATGTATACTATCAGCATGGACATAATTATTTCATAAGTACTGCTTTGCAGACTAGAGAATATTAAGGTCCGATATTAAGGTCTCAGTAAATATTAATATCACATCAGCTTCTACTAGATATTAGCCTGTTAATTACGTTATTAAAACAGTTTTCAAGGGTGCAAAGATTGTATTTAAAAAAACAGCACACTTTTGCTTATTTTATAAGTCAATAAAAATAAGATCGTATGCAACCACAGAGACCGTATCCTCCAAGATGGAAATCTGTATGACACTTCCAGTTCCTTGGGGGGCCACGGTGGTGTAGCGGTAATATTACTCGCACTCCACCAAGAAGAACCGGTTTTGATTCCCGGCGAGGTCGTCCCCGGATTTTCGCATGTGGGAATCGTGCCCGAAGATGCCGCTGGTCAGCGAGTTTTCTCGCGGATCTCCCGTTTTCTCCCGCCCTTGCATTCCTGCACTGCCCCATTCTCACATAATTTCACCCTCATCGGTTCTCAAGGCCTCGATGTTAAAAGAGCCACCCACATATCTCAACTCAACTGAAGACCTCGATTTTAAGAGCCGCAAACATTTCTTCACCCACTCGCTCATCTCCAGTTCCTTAAGATGTAGATGTGACGTCTCACCTGCTTGCGAGGAGGTGATGATGCCAATCTTCCCAGACACACGCCCGCCCACGGGCATGCTGTTCGGGACAGCTTAGCGGAACCACCCGCTCATCAAGCCGAGCTCTGCAAGTAGAAACAGAGAAGTATTCTTACATATATACAGAGTGGTTCTAAAATTATGGGAAAAACATTGAGGGGTGGTAGAGCTCACTAAAACAAACAATCAGTGCATAGGAATATATGGGCGGAAGTGACGCGTTGAGGCACAAACACANTGGTAGAGCTCACTAAAACAAACAATCAGTGCATAGGAATATATGGGCGGAAGTGACGCGTTGAGGCACAAACACATAAACATAACACATAAAGGGAAACATAAAATGTTCATTAGCAGCATACTTAACGAGTGATTCCGTACAGAAAATGTTTTAAGCAGTTGCTGTAAATGCATCCACCAATAGTCACGCATGCTTGGCGACCTCTACATATGGCGTGATTGGCTGACAATGGTGGCGAGCGTGAAATACCCGGCGTATTTGAATCTGTTCGCCAATCACTCCACCTACGCTACCAAGCTTGCATTACTGTCGGTGGTAGCAATTTTGAGCAATTATTATAAACATTGCTGTAAAAAGGCATTTAGCGGCGACGTTGTAAATAAAAAATGTGTTGAATTTCATGTGTTATTTTTGTGTTTGTGCCTCAACGCGTCACTCCTGCCCATATATTCCTAAACGATAATTGTTTGTTTTAGTGAGCTCTACCACCCCTCAATGTTTGTCCCATGATTTTATTATTTTATTTATTTGAACACCGCAAAAAATTGGAAATTCTTCGTGCCAAATTTTTGTGCGGATCTCGACAAAATATTTCGTAAATGTAACAATTGTCTTCATTGTTTAACTTCACTGTAAACATATATTTTTGATAAAAACGTAACATCTGCCTAACTGGCTGTCTCCTCGTTACTGTCGTAGTTAGTAAGCTTGTTGTTGTTATCTAATTTCTGAACTTAGGGTAAGTTCTGTAGGAAAACCAAACTAATAATAACAATATTTTTAAAACAGTTTATTCTAAAGCCAGAAAAAACATTTTGTCTTGCTATATTTGTAACCCGTACACATTACATTGTTCTTCAATTAATTACGTAACTAAGCATGAACATTCGTGACTCCGACCGAGCGAACTGCAACTGTAATGAAATTAGCTATAATTATACACTACATTTGACAAGCAGATCCGTGAATTTTTATTTCAGAATCTGTAAGTACGTNATGAAATTAGCTATAATTATACACTACATTTGACAAGCAGATCCGTGAATTTTTATTTCAGAATCTGTAAGTACGTATGCGCAGTGCGCTAAGAGCCCTTCAACTACTTTGAAAAAAAAGGAAAATCTTTGTTTCCTTTGGCGTTTGCAAATAGCAATCATTGGAGATGAATACAGTATGGTAAACTGCAACAAAGCTGAACAACCCAAAGTTAATTTCTATTTAGCTTTACAGCAACCAATAAATATTTTTTTAACTTACATTCCAAAGGAAAGAAAGGCTTATGGGATCACTTTCCTGTATGTGTGTATGTTTATGTGTGTATTGTGGTNTGTGTCCCCCTTGAATTTTTGAACGCGTGGACCGAATTTCACCAAACTCGGTACACATATAATACTAAGTAAGGACAACTGACTTTTAAAGTCTTCAACCACGCCGGAAACTTACTTTCAAAATGAGGCCATTTTATAATTTAGGGTTATATGTCGTATCTCGGAAACCATTCAACCGATTTAAACCAAATTTTGTATGCTGACAGCGCAAGATGTAGGCATTCAATATCGAGGTAAATATTGTTGTTGGTCTACGATTTTGGAAGATAGCGTCACACGAAACATGAATTTACTGATAATTATGAGCCTTTNAAATATTGTTGTTGGTCTACGATTTTGGAAGATAGCGTCACACGAAACATGAATTTACTGATAATTATGAGCCTTTTTTCCTCTACATGGGTGCAAATAAATTTTAGTGAAGTTCTTAAAAGTAAAGATCTTAGGTAGGCGTTAACGTCTCATTGAGAGCAATATCATTAGATGTGAAACCAGAAACATGTGAAAAATTACCANATCTTAGGTAGGCGTTAACGTCTCATTGAGAGCAATATCATTAGATGTGAAACCAGAAACATGTGAAAAATTACCAAGACAAATAAAAATACACTAGTGACTTACCCGGGATTCGAATTCAGAAAAACTCGTAAAATTAAGCTAGCTTGCAATCAACTGCATCACGGGGGTAGGATTTGGAGCAATAACTTCGGATGTAATCAGTTTAATGTTTTAAATTATAGGATTCACAAACCTGTGATATTTAAACGGCTATCATTTTGAAAATAAGTGTCTGAGCAATTAAAAACACAAACGTTTACATGACATACCATAACGCTACTTAAGTGAAAACTTGGGTGGAAATCGGTTAATTGTTACCCGAGATAAGGCATAAAAACCTTGTTTTCTTAATAAGTGATATCTTACAAAACTGCTTAAAAAATAGTTCTGTATACTAAGCGTCTAACAGATACCGTCAGCATAAAAATTTAGCTGAATTTGGTTAAATTGTTAAATAGATATGCCAAACATATCAAAATATGTAAATGCCTAAACAACAACCACTTATATCCTCCATTTTGTAAGATGGTGCCACACGAATAAATATGTTATATCTCGGGAATCAACGGACCGATTCCTACCAAATATGGCAAATAAGAAGTACTGCGGTAGGTAACTTTAACGGATATGTTTATTTATGTCAAGAACTTAATTTCAAAATGGCGGTCACACATATATTTTTGTATAATATGTTAAATAGTCGAAACCACGTAATTAATTACAATGAAACTTTCTAAGCTGGCTGTATATATGACAACCATCAAATGTGTTCACACAAAATCTCTTGCACGCCATTTTGTAAAATAGTGACATGGAAACCAAATATTATATGATATATCCGAAAAAACAACCGATTTATACCAAATTTAGCAAGCAATGTAGAANGACATGGAAACCAAATATTATATGATATATCCGAAAAAACAACCGATTTATACCAAATTTAGCAAGCAATGTAGAACTATGGCAGGTCATGTTAACTGATAAACTTTGAAAGGGGCAGACACACATTTTTCAAAGTGGCGGAAATAAAAATATTTTAGCTCAAAATTGTTTATCTATGAAACTGCAAAAAATATTTAACTTAAATTTGTATGCTGATAGTGTATGTTATATCCATAAAAAGTGTACATGCAAAGCCTCATTTCTCCACTATCTTGTAAGATATCCCCACATGAAATACTACAGTTTTTATGCCGTCTCTCGGNGACATGGAAACCAAATATTATATGATATATCCGAAAAAACAACCGATTTATACCAAATTTAGCAAGCAATGTAGACCTATGGCAGGTCATGTTAACTGATAAACTTTGAAAGGGGCAGACACACATTTTTCAAAGTGGCGGAAATAAAAATATTTTAGCTCAAAATTTTTTATCTATGAAACTGCAAAAAATATTTAACTTAAATTTGTATGCTGATAGTGTATGTTATATCCATAAAAAATGTATATGCAAAGCCTCATTTCTCCACTATCTTGTAAGATATCCCCACATGAAATACTACAGTTTTTATGCCGTCTCTCGGNATGCAAAGCCTCATTTCTCCACTATCTTGTAAGATATCCCCACATGAAATACTACAGTTTTTATGCCGTCTCTCGGGAAACAATAAAACGATTTTTCCAATTTGGCATAGAAGTTGTACTGTGGTAGGCCATATTAATTTATTCGTTTTAAGTGTGTAAGTCTCTTGTTTTCTGAAAGGCGCCTAAACAAACATTTTAACTTAGTGTGCTATATCTACGAAACTGTTACAGACTTAAATTTAACTTTGAATATTGTATCTATGACAATCATGGGATATGATTATACATGAACCTTTGTCCTCCATTTATGAAGATCGTCACATGAGCAATGTATGTTTTATGCCATATCTCGAGGATCAGTCCACCGATTCATACTAAAATTTCACGCAAGTATTGCTACAGCAGGTATTATAATCCATATGTGTTATATGTGGCAGGCATGTCTTAATGGAGTTCATATAAATAATTTAGGTCAATTTGTTACATATATAAAATATTTCAACCAAATTTTTTATGCAAACAGTATTAATTAGAAGCATCATTTATGCATACAGAAATACTCTTTTCCGGATTTTTTTGCAAAGTAGTGTCATGTGAGTAAGATGAATTTTTCCACATTTCCTGAACAATTAAACTACTTTCCACAAAATTTTGCACACATACAGAGNATGTGAGTAAGATGAATTTTTCCACATTTCCTGAACAATTAAACTACTTTCCACAAAATTTTGCACACATACAGAAAGCCGTGTAATGTTGCATGATTTTAAATTTTTTTAGCAATTTCAGGGCACTATTAAGTACAGATTATCTCTCAGGGTAGATGTACTGTCGTGAAGACATAGGGGNATGTGAGTAAGATGAATTTTTCCACATTTCCTGAACAATTAAACTACTTTCCACAAAATTTTGCACACATACAGAGAGCCGTGTAATGTTGCATGATTTTAAATTTTTTAGCAATTTCAGGGCACTATTAAGTACAGATTATCTCTCAGGGTAGATGTACTGTCGTGAAGACATAGGGGAGGGTCTGGGACACTGTGTGGTCGAGGTCGGCGTTCTAAATGATGGGACTGTGAGACCTTGTTTGGAAAAAATGGAAGTATGAGTGAATGGTGGACCAGAGAGCACTATCTGCATCTCAGGTTATATGGCGAGAGGAGTATTCAGCTCTGGAATGGTTGAATACTGCGTTGGAAGTGGGGCAAACGAAAGAGAAAACTGAACTTAGGAGTGGAGTTGAATGTTTTTCAGATCCTTTCATCTAGAGCCTGCATGGGTGTCCTCTCATTATCCACGATTTAAAAAAATATATAAACTAGTACTAAGAAAGAATTGGGTGGTTTAGAATTTTATATTCCTATAATGAAAATATATGGCTGTTATTGTTGTGGCAATGTGAGGTTTTATGAAAATGTTGTTGTTGTTAATAATACTGACTTTAATGAGTAACATTTTGAGAAAACAAAGAAAGACTTAGGCCACAATTACATGTAACTACTTTACATGTTGTGTTGGTAATTTAAAGCAGCTTTTCCTCTCAATGTTAAATCTTGAAACGAAACTGTGTAAAATAGATTTTCTCATCCTTGTACTTATTGAAATATTTAAGTAGTACACACTTTTCATTCCTGTCTTTAAGATATTACTTGTGTGGGATTTGCGGAGTTTGGGTTGGAGGTTGTTGTGGATCTTGAGGGACTGATACGTCCGCCACAATCTGAATAGCAGCATGTCTTCGTTATGGGAATTCTATGGCGTTAATACGACAATGACTCCATCGCACCAACAAGCGCGAGTGCAGACCTCTGGTGCGCACGGCGATTACGGACAGTACAGCTGCATCAAACACACTCNTCGCACCAACAAGCGCGAGTGCAGACCTCTGGTGCGCACGGCGATTACGGACAGTACAGCTGCATCAAACACACTCGCTCAGGAGTTCAGCCAAGTGGAACATCAATGTGTGTCCGCACACGTGGTGTATCGCAGGGCGTCATGTCCTGGCACCCATTACTACGGCTGCCACTGACTACTCGCCACAGGCGCCTACACTATTTAAGACGAATCGAGAAACTATTAAGAAAATTAATTTAGTAACGTCAAAATATTCCCTTAATGAAGACCGTCCCACCTCGACCCACTGATACCATATCTGCAATGGTGCGTGGAATTTCGGGTCTGGAAGGACGAATATCATGCCATCGTCTTCTCTAACGAATCATACTTCTTCTTGCAGCCCCACGATGGTCGCATCCATATCTGGCAGCACCGTGGAGCACACCTGGTCAAATCCTACGTTATGCACCATCATACCGGCCCATGACCTGGAGTTATGGTATGGGATACCATCGGATTCCAGCCCCACTCGCGTCTAGTTTGCATCGCTGGTACGCTGACCAGCAGCTGTTACATCGTGGAGATATTAGCCTGTAGCTTTCCCTTAACTTCAGGGATAATCTAGGATCCTGTACCAACAGCTGAATGTGCGGCCATACGTGGCATCCATCAACCTGAGTTTCCTGGATGACCGCTATGACACACTTCATCATTGGCCTGCGCGTTCACCTGATATCTCGTTCATCGAAAACATGTGGCCCACGGTCGGACGAAGGCTGGCTTGCAACAGGACACCCGCCACCACAACGGATGAACTTCGGGCACGCATTGAAGCAGCATGAGTGGGGATACCCCAAATGGACATCCAAAATCTCTTCCACTTAATACCAAGCCGTGCAGCAGTGGTTATTGCCGCTCATGATTTCCCGTGTTCGGTAAGACATACCGTGCTGCAAGAGTAATAACGTCTCCTTTTTATGATGGGTATTCTGTCAAATAAATCTGGTTATGATATTTCACGTTCTTCTCAGTGTTGCAATTGTAATGGCCAGCAGTGTAGATTTAGGCCGGAGTAATTCGTAATGTAACTTTTCTTCATTCTTTAATCATTGCATTTTAAGACACTCACTTAAATGTTTGTACTTTTATGTCTATGACGCAAAGCTCCAGGTGAAATTATCGTATCATGTCTCGATCATGGTATTGATNTCGTTCATCGAAAACATGTGGCCCACGGTCGGACGAAGGCTGGCTTGCAACAGGACACCCGCCACCACAACGGATTAACTTCGGGCACGCATTGAAGCAGCATGAGTGGGGATACCCCAAATGGACATCCAAAATATCTTCCACTTAATGCCNAACTTCGGGCACGCATTGAAGCAGCATGAGTGGGGATACCCCAAATGGACATCCAAAATATCTTCCACTTAATGCCAAGCCGTGCAGCAGTGGTTATTGCAGCTCATGATTTCCCGTGTTCGGTAAGACATACCGTGCTGCAAGAGTAATAACGTCTCCTTTTTATGATGGGTATTCTATCAAATAAATCTGGTTATGATAATTCACGTTCTTCTCAGTGTTGCAATTGTAATGGCCAGCAGTGTAGATTTAGGCCGGAGTAATTCGTAATGTAACTTTTCTTCATTCTCTAATCATTGCATTTTAAGACACTCACTTGAATGTTTGTACTTTTATGTCTATGACGCAAAGCTCCAGGTGAAATTATCGTATCATGTCTCGATCATGGTATTGATNAATGTTTGTACTTTTATGTCTATGACGCAAAGCTCCAGGTGAAATTATCGTATCATGTCTCGATCATGGTATTGATCTTCCATAAACGTATGTTATCATTAACCAAGTACTTCCTAATAATGTTCCCAAAAATTTCGTTTTAAAGTATTAAAAATGCTGTAAAATAAATTTGGCATAAAATGCTCTAATATTTTATTAGGTTATATATTTCATGGCTATTTCAATTCTTAATTTATAGCGTCTATTTTAAACAGTAAGTTAGGTCTTAATACTTTTCCGGCTTAAAAGACTCTTTCCGATAAATTCATTAGCTGCATGTGTAAACATTTTCATTCTCCTTATATTACACTATCGACGCTGTGTATGAACTGTGATTGTTACTTAGAAACTCAGTATTTTTAATAATGTACACTAAATGTGCATGCAGATAATACACTGTCGTAACTGTCCATTCTGCTGAACCTAGAACTATAAGTGTTTAATGGATTCGCAAAGAGCACGTTAATCTAGAAAACGATTATTTAAGTAATTTTTTCAGGTATTTAAAATGTTTAATGTAAGCTTTTGCAAACAGAAAAGCGTTTCACTTGTTCGCAGAACGAAATACTGACGTTATAATTTCCTATTGGATAAATTGGGATAATGTTACGTTTGCTAGAACTATTGCATCGCTTTGTGCTTAATTTTCCTGCACACTAACGTAATTTTAAATACAGAACTTGGTATCATTTTTCCAAATGGTTTGGTTAAAATGGAGCAGTACTTTTATTTCCCAAAAAAAAAAAGTGTTGCTTCAAAAAGGTTTTTTTATTTGACTTTCGGCAGAATAAAAGAGCAAACAGAAGAATGAGTATAGCAAGACGTTTCTAACGTTACCGTTTCAGATTATTTTTTCTTCTTCGTAGGAAAACTGCCACGCTTGAGCGCTGGCCGCGCGTGAGCCCAAGGGAAAACTGCAGTAAAAAGATACCGTCCGTACAGCTTGTGAATTACGTAGTAAGCCCTCTCTTCCGCGATGGCTATTTCCGCTTGCGGGATCCCAAAGCCACATCTAAAATATTCACGCGAGGAATTCTACAGAGAATTGCGGATAGGCTAATGTGTTCTGGGTTTAAAAGTGGTACGTTGCCTAACTTTTTTTTNGAGGAATTCTACAGAGAATTGCGGATAGGCTAATGTGTTCTGGGTTTAAAAGTGGTACGTTGCCTAACTTTTTTTTGCACATTAGGCGATTGTTGTTAAAATTTTATTAACGCTTTTAACGCCCTCAGTCTATCCGTGTGGCTAATTGAAGAACTGTTTTCATGCGCTAATCTTAACTTACATCTAAATAGAAACATACGCATATAATTATCCGGTATTAAAATCCGGAACGTCGTGATAAATAAACGCCTTAGCAGGNGAGGAATTCTACAGAGAATTGCGGATAGGCTAATGTGTTCTGGGTTTAAAAGTGGTACGTTGCCTAACTTTTTTTGCACATTAGGCGATTGTTGTTAAAATTTTATTAACGCTTTTAACGCCCTCGGTCTATCCGGGTGGCTAATTGAAGAACTGTTTTCATGCGCTAATCTTAACTTACGTCTAAATAGAAACATACGCATATAATTATCCGGTATTAAAATCCGGAACGTCGTGATAAATAAACGCCTTAGCAGGNGTGGCTAATTGAAGAACTGTTTTCATGCGCTAATCTTAACTTACGTCTAAATAGAAACATACGCATATAATTATCCGGTATTAAAATCCGGAACGTCGTGATAAATAAACGCCTTAGCAGGCATTACAACCATAGATCGATGTAACAAAGACATTTGGCGGGACAAATACTTTTGTTTTTAAATCCAACATTGCAAATAGAAAATAATAAATACCCTATGCGTTGATGCAGGTAACCACCAGCTTCAAACTGAAGATGGTGTGATATTATATGTAGCAGTAGTGGAGAGAAAATTCGAATAAACTTATATGTTAATTTACTGAGAATTAACTGTGCAAACCGCGACTCAAGTTTTAATGTTTCCGTGACTACAAAAAAAACAACGTGAGTTATAACATACTTTATTAATTTTAAGGTGGTTTATTAAATTGCTTATTATAAATATTTGANATGGTGTGATATTATATGTAGCAGTAGTGGAGAGAAAATTCGAATAAACTTATATGTTAATTTACTGAGAATTAATTGTGCAAACCGCGACTCAAGTTTTAATGTTTCCGTGACTACAAAAAAACAACGTGAGTTATAACATACTTTATTAATTTTAAGGTGGTTTATTAAATTGCTTATTATAAATATTTGANAAAAAAACAACGTGAGTTATAACATACTTTATTAATTTTAAGGTGGTTTATTAAATTGCTTATTATAAATATTTGATATTGTTTTCTTTGCAGCCTTCATTTTTTATTATTATTTCAGTTTACCCACACAAGAGTAATTTCTTAATTTTCTATAGTTTACTCCAAAAACTATATGATGAATATTTATCTGCTTAGTGGTAATCTAAACAAAACTTCCGCAAATTGAGTAGCACTTGCCAAAATAACATTTTTATCACCGATCTCGCCAGACTCTATGAAGGTCATTTTCTGTGCTTAGAAAAACGGGAGTTGCAAGAGTGAGGCAGGCGTGCGCATTAGATGCTTCATATCCTCCAACTTCAAGGTGATGCAGTGTGTGTAGGCTTTTTATTATACTAACGAAATTTCTGCTTCAACACGTAAGCATATCGCAAATAGACAAGCTCAATTCTGCGAATAGAGTGTTTGTGGCCTAAAATAATACAGTTTCACTTATTTCATTCCGCTAGTTTATTTCGTTTCTCCTGCATCTAAGACACGTTTCACTATCTGTCCCGTGAATATATATATATATATATTTATGTATATATGTGTGTGTATTATATATATATATATATATAACAGAGAGCATACGAGGATAGGGTAACACAGATTTTTATTTCTAGTGCGATAATACTTCCACTGAAAATAGAATGATTGTTACATCCAAATGTGACTTGTAAAACAATGCGAAGTTACTATTTTAGAATAAAATTGCCTTCTAAATTACAAGATATTTTATTTCCACTAGCCTTCTTAGTGTACGATATTATTTGTTAAACAATTTTACAACCTTTATCGTGAGCGAAATAATACGCTCGTAATCTTACATGCTGTGGGATACAACAGTGCAACGTCTCAATAGCANACCTTTATCGTGAGCGAAATAATACGCTCGTAATCTTACATGCTGTGGGATACAACAGTGCAACGTCTCAATAGCAATGAAAAACTACTTTANACCTTTATCGTGAGCGAAATAATACGCTCGTAATCTTACATGCTGTGGGATACAACAGTGCAACGTCTCAATAGCAGTGAAAAACTACTGCATCTTCAGGACAGCGGCGTGCATAGCGTTTAAACTGCAGCGAATCGTTTTAGGGACCTTTGTTTTGATAATAAACCACAAATAGCGTTTTCCAAAGATGACGCATATTGAAAAACATAATTTGAACCACCAATTATAGAAAAATAATTAATTAAAACTCCTAATAATCACGGTTAATAAAGATTTTTAATTGCCTGCTATAATTAAAGAAATTATTACTGTTAAGCTACTGTTACTTATATTAAATCCATAGGTATTACTGGAACGTAATCAGTAATTTATATCTTTATTACCAAATAGTGAACAAATACACAAGAGGTAACTTCAGGCGTCCTACCCAATCATCCACTCTACCTTGACACCACTGTATATTTAATAAAAGATCATTGGCGGCAGATCCTCGGCGTGTACCAACGCCAGGAGGGTAAGGGGTAAGCGGTTGCCTAGCAGCCGCGAACCAAGTGACGCAACGCGGGTCAACGCTTCAACTTCCGGCCGCTGGAACTCGGCGAGGACCGCCGTCTCGCCATGACCTTTCGACCCGCGCAGATGTCAGCTCCTTACAGTGAGCCCTCTGTGGTGTCTGTCGTCCTGCACTGCTTGCGCCAGGAGTCTAGCGCGAGTGCTGCCAAATTTTCTCTCTTTTATTTTATATATTTGGTACTTTTTACTTAAGGCTACTACTGCCTACCCGCGCTTGAACTTCGTTGCAGTGTGTTTGAAATAGACGTTTTCCATGAAACTATTAAACGTACTTCCCATGTATTCATCTACGAAGAGAACACACACACCAGAAGAGGGCTGTTGAGTGCTTTCAAGACGTCACGCACATTGGAAACACCATTTCGGAGAACCCGACATTGCTAAAACCGGGTTTCTCAAAGCGCTTTATGTCAAACTACACGCGTCAGATACATACTAAATTACTCAAGGGGCCCTGAATTGAGCATTCCCGAGAAACTTCCCACCAATAAAATAACAGGATCACCGCTGAAAGTCCCGTAGGTACACGCAGTGGGACACGAACACTGCACGCCGGTTCAGAGCCTTGCGCTTAGCGACGATGGCGCACTTGATGGGCGTGGCAGTGTCGCCCTTATCGCTCGCGCGCTTCGCGGCCTCAGACGCGGGAAAAAGCTCTAAGTAGGCGGGAGCCTTAAGGAGACTCCCTAGTTGTAACGCCAGTGTCATAGTTGTGTCTAGTTGAATTTTTTTTTATTCTATAGAATATTTTAGTGTTTTTTTTTTCTACGATGGAAATGAAAGTAGATATTTGGTTGTTGATTTATATATTAGGTTATTGAAACATAAATGTGGTCTTTGAAGAATGTTAAAATCAGCGAAAATCGCCGAAAGTAGTCCTCTTTTTACGATATTTATTCTTCTGTAAAACACTATTTTAAACTGTAGCGAATATTCTTTATGTTTTCTGGAGATATTTATGTATTAAAACCCTGTAGTCACCGTTTAAAATTCTGAGAAACCAGAAAACAAGCGAAGCTTACTTATGCTATTTTCCATCGCCATCGCAATACTTCCTTACGGCAGGACGTGACATTGAAACGCTTAAAATGGTTTACTTGGGAGGCCCCTTAAGCCCTAAGGCTAATCGGGGAATGGTATGGATTATGTAATCATGTACTTGTACCTACAACTTTAAACGACTCGCGCCTTGGCTTTCACGGGACCAAACTCAACATCTCGTGGTGGAAAGCATGCAGAATATGACACCTTCGTTTAAATCTTTCAAAGCCACATTGATTGACTGTATTAGGTCCTACAAACAAGAAGTTTATGACGCGTATTGTACTTGAGTCGACATAGCACTTGATTCTAATTATCACAACCGATGAGTTACAGGCATTGTTTTCGGCTAAAGTAATATGAACCAATCACAACCTAGACCATTACCATGGTATACGCATCAGTTTCCCAAAGGAAGATTATGGACACTCGTAGTGTACAGAAACAGCCAAAAAAAACTGTCATGCCCGTTATGTTCACAATTGTGCTTTCTGAGTCCGAATGGGTTACTTATGGCGTTCGCCTACTTGACACTCGAACTCCACTGCAATATGCTTAAAATACGAGTNATTGTGCTTTCTGAGTCCGAATGGGTTACTTATGGCGTTCGCCTACTTGACACTCGAACTCCACTGCAATATGCTTGAAATACGAGTTTTTTTTTTTCGTAAATTTTTAATGGGGTCTCCAATATGTTTACCTACGAAAAGAGGACATACCTCAGAAAATACCTGAATGGTACTATCAAGGTACTACACGTACTACGAATATCGTATTGTAACCCACCTACATCGTTGGAAAACATCTTTATGAGACTGCTGTGACTTTAAAAATACTGTTAAGTGTCGCTACTCTTCATCGCTTTTCTTTGTCCCGTCCTGCTCGCTTGGGGAGTGTGTGAAGGTCACGAAAGTAACGTAACCTCAGAGTGCGCAGTGGTTTTCAAAGGCCCTCCACCACGCGTGCCACTGCGTGCCGCCGCGATAAGCTTATCGCAACTCGTGCGCTCCTGGCCTCCAAAGGATTGAATTTCTGCTCTTATCTGAAAGAATGTTCTGGTTCGTTGTCTGTGCCTTTCTCGGCGACACTCTGGGTGCGGGGAACCTTCCAGATCGGGCCTCGGAGCCGACAGTTTTGAGAGTTGATCGTTCAAAGGATCGTGTGATCTTAAAGCCAGCCCTACACGATACATAATTTGTACAACCTTATGGCATCCCCACTGCCATAACGAAAGGTATACAAGTTTCAATGGCAGAAGAGAATAAGGAATTAATTAGTTCACGCCCACACATTACGTACAGTGCTAACAGAAAATTGTTAATGGCCGGCAAAACAACTTGCAAGTGGCGGACAGTCCGCCAGCGAAGAGACGAGCCAGCAGAGTGTCGAGAGGGGGAAAGAGTGACCAGCGGGAGTGAAGTGTGTGGACTGCGAGCATCGGTACAGTGAAGAGTGAGACTGGCGAGCGTGACTATTGAACTGGATGCATGAGAGTAAGACATTTGGAATGTTGGCAATGGAAAGATTGAATATATGTAAATAAAGAGTGAATTAAGAAGCTGTAACCGATACAGACATTGATAAGGACTTCAATTAGAATTAATATATGCATTAAATTAGAATTGATATATACATTAAATTAGAATTGATATACACATTAAATTAGAATTTAGATATACATTAAATATTGCGCTCACTGAGAACAACAAGTAATACCTGTGAGAATACATTGAAAATCAAAATTTAGTTATTTTATTTTGATTCAGAGTTCCATCCCTCACGAACTCTGATACGCCCCTCTGGCATCTTACAACAATACAGCCCTGACACCANCCCTCACGAACTCTGATACGCCCCTCTGGCATCTTCCGACAATACAGCCCTGACACCAGCGAAACTACGATAAGAGCCTGTACTGAACATTGGTACAGATTTTCCATCGATAAAATTATAGCCTCACAGCTTAAGTCCCATAGGTGCACGCAACATGACGAGAAACCTGCATGTCAGTTTAAAACTTGCGCATGACATTGTCGCCCTTATCGCTCCCTCAAACTCGAAAATAGATCCAGGTAACCGACCACCTTAATTATTAAAAATAAAAAAAAATAAAAACTTATTTTGCCGCCAACCACGCTACATATAATTCATTCATTCTCTTTGTATTTTCGTACCACTGGATCAAAAACAATTAATTGAAATGATTAAGTTTGCAGTTTTTTTTTGTTAGGTCTATGCTGTAAAATATTTACTATTTTATTTGAGAATTGTTAAGAAGATATTACAGTATTACGGTTCAGAACACGTAAATCTTTAAAAATTCTGTAGCATCTTAGTTAATCGCCATATGTATTATGTTTTATAAAACGTGTATGCGAATCATACTTAATTTCACTCAGTTAAATGACCAACTATCAATTTTATATTAAAAAATAATTATTAGTCATATAATTGTTTTATTCGATAAGCGTGAAACTACACTAAATATTTTATATTTGCTATATACATATAACAACATTTTTGTTTATCACATAAACAATCTTTCAAACATTAATGATGACATTTCAAAAATGTGTAAATAAAGTGTAGCATATAGCCAACCAATAAAATGGTTTGTTACAGTTTTGGGAGGAACAGGGGTATAATTCCGTATCAAAATGTACGTGGCAGCAGAGTCTCTATCAAAGTCCGTCTATTTTTACACCTACATATGTCAATGCTTTTTTGCTCTGCAACAAAGTAAATTTATCCTAAAGTTAATCAAATAACATGTACAATGCACTAGTAATTTTACACATAATTGTGTAAAACTACTATCACTACGTAGCATAAAATAACATTCGAGTATATTTTCTCCATTATGCACAGACTTCACAACTGTAATTCCACCACACACTGCCATTTTTCAATTATACAAAAGTAGAATCACTGATTCACTTTAATTGTAAATACACAATTTCTGTGCATTTTAACACGTTATTATACCGTCAGTATCAGCTGCAAATGCGTCTTGTTAATGCACATATTATGTATGTGAAATTGCACTATTTTCCCGTTATTTCGTTATAGAATACGTAGTAGTATGCAAATAGCAACATAGCCCATCAGCGGGAGTTAAGTTTCAATTTTGTAGTTACCTTTGAATTAGTGTAAAATTACAAATACTACACTAGTTTAAGCAACTTACACATAATAACCAAAAATTACAGAAAATGTATATGTCTAACTGTACGCTCACAGATACTACAGAATGTAATGAAGGTAGACACATACATGGTCATTGTAAAATAACGCAATGGAAGATGTACAACTACACTAACGTTGAGTGTTTATGCGACAGACATGTAGAAGGCCAAATACACTATTTAAAAGTTTAGTACAGGGATTGGTTCTAATTTTACACATAATTCAAATGTGTAGACTGACACATAAAATTATATTTATCATGCCGTAAATTCATGTATTTTTATCGAAGACTTTAAGAACTCTCTGGATTCTTAAGAAAATATGTGTTAAATTACACGTAATGTAACTGTTTTTACAAATTACGCATAATAAATGTAAAATTTCCAGAAATTTGTATGTGTAAATTTACATTTATTTTTTACAGTGATATCAAAATTTTTGTTCTTACATTTTATTTTAATACGTGGTGTCAGTAGCAAAATGCGTGGTTTTAAAGTTTTGCTTCTCGTCACTATCGTGTAGTTTTCCTATAATAATACAAAACCAATTAATACGGCGGTTCTTAAATATAATCATATATATAGATATATATCTAATTTAAATTTATGACAGATCTGATTCTAAGCCTATGGTTCCAGTGAATATGGTTCGGCGTTATTATAAGAAGTGAAGCATTTCTAATTAATGGCCTTATTGACCAGCGCGGGTTATATGAGCACCAACACAAGCCTAATGTTGTTAATGGCAGTTCGTAATTTTTTGTTGAGGTAATCCATATTCGCTGCGGACACCAAAGCGAAATTTTCCATACCGTAATTCGATCCCTGTGTTCAGAGTTTGCACAAAAACCTTCCCGGCCATTAGTATCGAATGTCACTAAAGCGCGCCTCTTTCCACAGAAACGCTAACAGCATGTGAGCGCTATATTTAAGGTCTATCTCATTTCTCATTGAAGTCACGATGTATTACTTAGTCACCTTTATAACGTAAAAGCTTTCGTGCGAGGTTCATGTTGATTTAAATAAATTAAAAATTTTTTACGTTTCAGAATGTTTAAAACCCATTTTGCCGAAAATACTTTTATTGAAGAAAATTTGTACATGAGTAAATTTATATTACTCTATAGAAGCTAACTTTGAGCATACTTTATTTTTGTATTGTTATATATACATATAGTATAAAATAAAACCCCAACTTTGAAGGTCTATAATATCAAAATCAAACAACCTACAACCTTGACTGACCAATCAAATGAACCGTAGAACCGTGAAGTTTGTTTACCATCCTACTATACTATTATAAATGCGAAAGTCTGTGTATGTGTGTGTGTTTGTTACCACTCAGCTCCATAACGGCTGAATGGATTTTTGATGAAATTTGTTATGCAGGTACTTTAGGTCCATATGATAAATTTTATCCCGGTAAATTGTACGTGTTCTGTGGAATAACAACAAAACATAATTCTGCAACGGCTGGAAACGAGACCGAACTCAACTCCATAACGACTGAACGGATTTTGATGAAACTTGGTACGTAGGTACAGGTCCTGGAATAGNCGAGACCGAACTCAACTCCATAACGACTGAACGGATTTTGATGAAACTTGGTACGTAGGTACAGGTCCTGGAATAGGACATAGGATACTTTTTATACGGTTTCTGTGGAATAACAACGTAACGTAATTTTGCAATGGCTGGGAACATGACCGAACTCAGCTCCATAACGGCTAAACGGATTATGATGAAATTTGGTATGTAGGTACTTTAGGTCCTGGAATAGGACATATGATACTTTTTATCCCGGTAAATTGTACGCGTTCTGTGGAATAACAACAAAACATAATTCTGCAATGGCTGGAAACGTGACCGAAATATGTTTTTCCTCTGGTGTCAGAGTTTATCAGTCCGCCCAAGGACCTCTGAAATTGCTTAACTGCTATCAACTGATAACAACCGGGACCGAATATTTACTCCGCCCTCCGAAGTCCAGAAGCGGTCAGATGTTATGCCACCAGACGGTCACCCATCCAAATGTGTGCCGCTGGGAACGTTGCTTTACTTTGGTGATCGATTAAGATCCCTCAGCCAAGCGCGAATAGTAGTAATACCTAGGCACACGTATTTCTAAACCTACATCTTAATGAAACACACGTTTTGATTTTCATACATCGAAAGCGGAAATGTGGTAACTACGCGATAGTTGCACAGATACACTCCAAAAATAATAACCAACTTCTGGACTATCGGGTAAATAATATTTCCTTCCTTCTGGGTTGCCGTAATCAGTTAAAAACCTAGGGCAACTCAGTATAATTTTATAATTCTGTTTTCACATAAATTCATTTACTTTTCCCAATTTCTTTATTAGTTTATCACTACAAAACTAAATTCTACCCGGGCGAAGCCGGGCAGGTTCGCTAGTATCTTCATAAATGTTCAATGTGACCACCACGAGCGGCCCGAACGACATCTACGCAATAATCAAACTCGTTCCACCCTCTGGTCAGCATGTCCGGTGGTACGGTTAGGACGGCGTCCATAATTTTCGTTTTGAAATCATCAATGTTAGCCGGCAATGGTGGACGAAACACCTGATCCTTTATGTATCCCTATAGAAAATAAACCGAGCGTGGTAAGATCCGGGCATCTTGGGAACCACTGATTAAGGGCCTGGTCACCAGCTGCTCCTCAGCCAATCCAGCGTTGCGGCAACGTCTCGTTTAGGTGTCCGCGAACAGCTAGGTGCCAATGGTGTGGCGCACCATAAAGGAACCATCAGACCGTCCCCTTTACATTGACGTGTCGAATGCGAGCTCGCTACCCCCTCACCACCTCAAACCGAGAGTTACGAACGCCATCCAAACCGTAACACCGTACATACTGACAAGAGCGTGGAATGAGTTTTATTATCTCCTAGATGTCGTTCGGGCCACTCATGGTCGTCACATTGAACATTTATGAATGTATGATAAACAAACTTCACGGTTCCACGGTTCATTTGATTGGTCAATCAAGGTTTTAGGTTGTTTTGTTTCGATATTATAGACCTTCAAAGTTGGGGCATTCTTTATACACACTCTGTATATACGCTGAATAACCAAAAAAACTGGCACACCTGCCTAATATCGTGTAGGGCCCCCTTGAGCAAGCANGCTGAATAACCAAAAAAACTGGCACACCTGCCTAATATCGTGTAGGGCCCCCTTGAGCAAGCAGAAGTGCCGCAAGACGACGTGGCATGGACTCGACTAATGTCTGAAGGTATGCAGGAGGCCATTCACACCATGAATCCTGCAGGGCAGTCCACAAATCCCATCTGCGTCAGTTTGGGAAATGGTTGCACGTCTGTCACGTTTAATGATTCTCGTCAGTCGTCATTTGTCCCGTTCGTTCACGATCTTTTTCCGGCCGNACGTCTGTCACGTTTAATGATTCTCGTCAGTCGTCATTTGTCCCGTTCGTTCACGATCTTTTTCCGGCCGCAGTGGTGTCGAAGATGTAATGTTTTACCGGATTCCTGATATTCACGGTACACTTGTGAAATGGTCATACGCGAACATTCAAATGTTATCGCTATCTCGGAAATGCTATGTCCCATCTCTCGTGCGCCGACTATAACACCACGTTCAAACTCACTTAAATCTTGATAACCTGCCATTGTAGCAGCAGTAACAGATCTAGCTGCCGACCGCATCACGTTACTCTGATTGGTTCTATACCTCTGTTGTTTGCATACGCACGCCTATACCTGTTTTGTTTGGCTCTTCAGTGTATAAGGAAGAACTTATTGACTACATGCCAACGCTTAGACTCAACCATTGGTCCTAGTAACACGAAGTTTCGAGGAAACATTTATTATGTAATGTAGGCCGCCACTAGGGATTAATTTTTTAAAATTCTACCCCTAAAGGTGTTAAATGGGGGTTCAAAGTTTTGTATGGAGAAACAATATTAGATGGTCATTTGAAGCCACTGGAACTCCGTAATGGCACTAGGCTGCAAGTCAAAGCTATTTTAAGTATTTATTATTTAACTATTTTTAATGTTTGTGCCGCGTATTTAAGCAACTGCAATTTCCCCTCAAAGTGTTTGTTGCCGCCAGTAACATTTTTTTTTTAACTTGTGTTACTTGAGATAGTTTTGCACGCTGTATGTGACTGACACACTAGTGCTGCGAGTGGTGGAAAACAACAGTTACGCGAAGTAATGGCGACTGTTAAAGACATTGTTTTTGTGGGCTAAACATTTTGGTCCTCCGGGGTAGGATTGTAACGGAAAATTAATATTATCGGTGCGTGGTAGTAGCGCTGTAACCTAGAATTGATGTGGCTTAGTGGCACCAAGTTTATTGACTGCAAGAGCTCGGGATGTTAAACTAAGATTTCTAGTGGATCACAAATTGTATTGCCGTATATGGTATCGGGTGATTGTCTTTGTGAAGCAAGAAGTACACAGAGTTTCACGTAAATAATCGGCAACAGAGCGCTACTGGCAAGAGAAAATGGCGGCGGTATCGGCGGCAGCGGCACAAACGCACGAGTTGTAACACATAATGTTCTGCTTTCTAGTGAACAAAGCAGACGAAGTGCGGCAAATGTATGAAGAGTCGGTTCGAGATGAGTCGAAGGTAGAAGACTTCGTAATAATCTTCCAGGAAGTGATTCACAAACGAAACGAGTTATTGCCAAATTTTTGTGCGTTGTGTGCTAGCCCACCTGCAGACGACAAAATTGACATGAATGAAGTAAAGGAACCCTTTTACGGCCTACGAGTTTGTATTTTGTGAACTACGTAAAGTGTACAATAAATTGCTTTCTATAAAACTGAGGTTAAGTTTTCCGGGGGCAATACTCATAAGGCAAAGGCGGCTTTGTTGCCGCAGTTGTCAATGTTACCAGCGTTGCCACTGCCTGTTTTCAGTGGTAACCGTGCAGAATGGAAGGGATTACCGTAATTACTCAATGGCATGGTTGACCATGTTTTCCACTTAACCAAGGTGCAAAAACCCCATTATTTGTTGGGGTGTCTTAGAGGTAAGGCACGGGAAATAGTTAGCAATGTAGGTACCGGTAAAAGAAAAGAATTATGATGTTGTATGGGGCCTGCTGGAGAAAATATTTTTGAGTGTACGCATTACGGCAACCCTCCGTGTGCAAAAACGTTCTCTACTTATCGTTGTTGGACAGCCTTAGCGAGGGCGCTATTAACAAATTCGTAGTATGCGTGGAAGATGACGTGAAGGCTCTGAAGCAACAAGAATTTCCAATTTGAAAAGCGGGATTTTTTATTGTTAAAAATCTTGTTACAGAAGCTGGACACACCTTTGAAGCAGGCATTTGAGATGTCTAATGAAGAGGGCCTTCTCTCCTACCACCAACTAATGACATTTTTTGACCGGAAGGCAAGAGCAGCAGAGCAAGTGCAGTTAGCAACAGTTGCAACACAGAGACCTAGCTTTCCCAGTCTATTACAGGTAACAGGTTTCTGGTTTGATCAAGTGGCAGCCATTGAATGAGAATGGCCAACCTGCAAGAAGCCTCACAAAGACTACGCTTGTATCCACTCACGACAAGTCAGACATGCTGAAGTGTTNAATGGCCAACCTGCAAGAAGCCTCACAAAGACTACGCTTGTATCCACTCACGACAAGTCAGACATGCTGAAGTGTTGTGTGTGCTAGGGGTTTCACAAACTTCATAAATGCCAAGTATTCCTCGCAAAGTTCGTTGAGGTGAGACGGACGTGTGTGCAATTGCAGAGGCTGTGATTTAATTGTCTACGAGGACGTCATGAGGCAACACAGTGTAATTCCAAGTATCACTGCCAGCTCTGCCAATGTAGTCACCACACACTCCTCCACATTGCAGATAGACCCAAACTTGAGACTCCGCCTGCAACCTCAGACGAGGATAAATCCGAAACCAGAGACGACAGTGCAGTTGTGTTGTGTGCAGCAGAAGGGAGTCTAATTGCCACTCAGGTTTCCACTATTCTGTTAAAGACTACATTAATACTTGTAAAGAATGGGGCAGGACACTTTCATGTGGTCTGTGCATTGCTAGATGGTGCCTCTCAGTCCTCCTTTATCCAGAGGCTTGTGTACAACGACTGAATTTCAGGCGATATCGNTGCTAGATGGTGCCTCTCAGTCCTCCTTTATCCAGAGGCTTGTGTACAACGACTGAATTTCAGGCGATATCGGACTGAGATGAAAATCACTAGAGTCGGCAACGTTGCAGTTCCAGGAACAAAAGGTGCAGTCTTGTGTGAGATTCATTCTCTTCGGTCGCCAGAGCTTCACATCACCAGCAGTGCTCATATTCTGGAAAAGATTACCAGAGAGCTGCCTTCTGTACCGACTGCAATATGAGGTATCGAGCATCTAGGTGGGCTGCCACTGGCTGAACCACAGTTTGCCTCACCCAGTGCAATATACATGTTGCTGTCTCCAGAGATAGTTGTAGAAGTGATGATAGGACCCAAGATCACTGGACAGCCACATGCCTTCCATACTGGGTTTGGATGGGTGTTGTCAGCTAATGCATCATGTGCACAGGTTGTTCAGCAAGTATCGTCATTGCTGGTATATACTGAGATGGCCCTTGCTGTTGCCCTGACAAATTCTTCGAAATTGAAGACCTGCATAGGAAAACCTTCATATCTGTTGAAGACTGGCGGTGTGTGCAGCACTTCCAGGATACCGAAATGCGTGGCAGTGAGGGCAGGTATGTGTTGAAGTTTCCTTTCGCAGCCACAAATGTCATACTTGGTGACTTTTACAGTAGTACACTTAAGCGACTGCGAGGACTGTAGCATAAGTTATGTAGGTCACTAGAGTTGCTTCAACAATACAGACAAATCGTGGACAAGTATGAGAGCTTAGGGCACATGTCGCAGATTGGAACATTAACAGTTGGTGCCAGTGGGAAAGCTGCTGTATCCTTAACATTAGAGTTGCACAGTCAGTCAGTATGCATCATCCCTCGTCATGAAGTCATTAAGGAAGAAAGTGTTTCAACTAAGGTGCGAGTTGTATTTGATGGCTCCTCGAAGACTAGTGGAGGACCTTCTCTAAACAGCTTGTTCTTATCGGGGTTTAAGATGCAAAAGGATGTGGGTGACAAAGTGCTGAACTTCAGGACATCAACAGTTGCTATAAAAACTGATGTATGTAAAATTAACCCTCAGGTTGTAATCGATCCCAGGGATCGGAAGTTCCAGTGCAATCTTTGACGGAACTCTGCTGGTGACCAAGTGGGTATTTTTGAGTTCAATACAGTGACGTATGGCCTGGTATCTTCACCATTCCAGGCAGTCCGAACAATGCAGCCGCTAGCAATTGATGAAGGTGCCATGTTCCCTTGGCTGCTTGGCCTCATTACATGTTGTGTTCGGGGATGACATTGTGACTGGGGCAAAGACTGTTACTGAGGCACTTGAACTGAAGGCTCAGTTAGTGGCATTGCTGGGAGCAGGTGGTTTCCAGCTACCCAAGTGGTGTTCCAATAATATCACCGTAGTAAACAGCACTGACCCAAGTGAAACTGCTGTAAATTTTGATAGTGTAATCTCAGTAAAGGTGCTAGGAATATTCTGGGATCTCATACAGGATCAGTTCTGCCACAAGGTAAAATGCCAGTGGTACCAACTACCAAACATGCTATCATATCCCTGATCGCAAGATTGTACGATCCATGTGGCTGGCTAGCCGCTGTGGTGACTGCAACTAAATAATGCTCCAGGTGCTGTGGACCAGAGGCCTCGGTTGGGATGAGCAGGCAGGAGGAGATGTGTTAAGTCATTGGCAGACCTTCAAGGCTGCGTTAATTTTCTTATTTCTGGTAAGAGCAAACCGACTCATTCCACTACGAAAATGGTAGGTTTCAATTCTATGGGTTTTAATTATGCAAGTGTAAAGGTTTATGCAGCAGTTATGTATGCTCGGTGTGAGTGAGTGAATGGATAAGTCGCTGTTCACTTGGTTTTTTCAAAATTCAAGGTAACTTCTTTAAAGACTATGTCAATTTCTACATGTGAGCTCTGTGCAGCACACTTGTTAAGCAAGCTGTGGCAACATGTCTTAGAACTATTCCAACCTAAGGTCAAGGATATAGTATTGCATGCTTGGACAAATTCAAAAGTTGTGTTAACATGTTTAAGAATGTCGCCACACAAGCTGCAAACCTCNTAGTATTGCATGCTTGGACAAATTCAAAAGTTGTGTTAACATGTTTAAGAATGTCGCCACACAAGCTGCAAACCTATGTGGCCAACAGAGTTGCAGAAATTAAATGCCTCTAAGTGCGTGCAGTCATGTTCCATCAGAGTGTAACCTGGCTGACGCATATTCACATGTACGTCTGTCTCACCAGTTTCTCAGCCAGTCTAATTGGTTCTCGACTCCTGACTGGTTGCTGAAGCGAGCAGAACACTGGCCATCACACCATGTCCNCTCAGCCAGTCTAATTGGTTCTCGACTCCTGACTGGTTGCTGAAGCGAGCAGAACACTGGCCATCACACCATGTCCAAGACCCAAGTGAAGTTCCAGAGCTGAAGCACTCATCAGCTGCAGTGTTGGTTGCATGACATGAAACCCACTCCTCAGAATACCAGCTAGGCCTCCTCCAGAATTCCTCATCTCTACGGAAACTGCAGTGTGCTATGGCGTGGGTTATCTGGACAAAGGCAGCCTTTCAGACACAGACACCATTATATGAGTAATTGAGTTACGAGTGCTGGAATGAAAGGGTGGGGGAAATGGGAGAGTCAAGAGAAACCCCGCCGACCAGCAGCATTGTCCAGCACGATTCCCATTTGCGAAAATCCGCAGTGAACCAGCCGGGGATTGAACCAGGTTAATCTTGGTGGGAGGCGAGCAGTCTAAACGCTCATCCACCATGGCCTCTACCACCATATGAGCCAGGTTTGACTTTGGAAGAGCAAACAAAATCCTTGGTCATGNCGCTCATCCACCATGGCCTCTACCACCATATGAGCCAGGTTTGACTTTGGAAGAGCAAACAAAATCCTTGGTCATGTGGGTTAAAATTGTTAAGTGGTTCTACTT
The DNA here is from genome assembly GCA_002778355.1 of Clitarchus hookeri. Taxonomy (NCBI): domain Eukaryota; kingdom Metazoa; phylum Arthropoda; class Insecta; order Phasmatodea; family Phasmatidae; genus Clitarchus; species Clitarchus hookeri. The sequence goes on from NQII01005754.1 coordinate 68,426, forward strand.
CAAGAATCACTTCACTGCTATCAAAAGGGGTAAAACATGCAGCGAGAACATCCGGGCACTGGCACCTTTTATTGATTTACAAGGAATTTTNCGCTCATCCACCATGGCCTCTACCACCATATGAGCCAGGTTTGACTTTGGAAGAGCAAACAAAATCCTTGGTCATATGGGTTAAAATTGTTAAGTGGTTCTACTTCAAGAATGACTTCGCTGCTATCAAAAGGGGTAAAACATGCAGCGAGAACATCCGGGCACTGGCACCTTTTATTGATTTACAAGGAATTTTCAGGGTTGGGCGGCAGGATGCAGAATGCAGTGATACCTAAAATTGCTAAGCGTCGCATCCTGTTACCTCATCAGAGCAAACTTTCAGAGCTAATTGTGCTTCACTATCTTGTTTGCCAACTGCAGACTGGACCACAAACCGCGTTGTATCTAACTCTTCAATATTATTGGATCGTCTCAGCACGATCACTCATCCGCAGGTTAGTATGAAACTGTGTTGACTGCTTTAGAGACAAACCTCTGTCAATCATCCCTGTGATGTCTGTGCTACCATATAGGTTACGTTGAGTCAGGTGAGAGCCTTCCGTTCAGTTAGGACTGACTTTGGAGGCCCGCTCTGAGCTATGACAGCCATAAGTNTATTGATTTACAAGGAATTTTCAGGGTTGGGCGGCAGGATGCAGAATGCAGTGATACCTAAAATTGCTAAGCGTCGCATCCTGTTACCTCATCAGAGCAAACTTTCAGAGCTAATTGTGCTTCACTATCATGTTTGTTAACTGCAGACTGGACCACAAACCACGTTGTATCTAACTCTTCAATATTATTGGATCGTCTCAGCACGATCACTCATCCGCAGGTTAGTATGAAACTGTGTTGACTGCTTTAGAGACAAACCTCGGTCAATCATCCCTGTGATGTCTGTGCTACCATATAGGTTAAGTTGAGTCAGGTGAGAGCCTTCCGTTCAGTTAGGACTGACTTTGGAGGCCCGCTCTGAGCTATGACAGCCATAAGTNGTTGAGTCAGGTGAGAGCCTTCCGTTCAGTTAGGACTGACTTTGGAGGCCCGCTCTGAGCTATGACAGCCATAAGTAGCAAGAGGACTACACTAAAAGTGTATGTATGTGTGTTTGTCTGCTTGCCCACCAAGGCAGTGCACACTGAAATGCTGACAGATCTGTCAGCATCATTTATAGCCGCCCTAAAGCATTTTGTTTCTATTAGAGGCTTGCCACCAGACATCTACTTGAGCAATGGCACTTACATGGTGGAGACAAGCGATTATTTGAAAGAGGTTCATCGAGAACTGTTTCAGGGTGCTAACAAGCAGAAGATAGCAGCGAGTGCGAATGAACAAGAAATAAAATGGCATTTCAACCCATCTGCCAGCCCTCACTTTGGCGGTATCTGGGAGAACGCTATTAAAAGTATCAAGAATCACATGAAACGAGTTCTATGCAACCAGTTATTGACCTACGAAGAGTTAGAAATACTTCTGGCTCAGATATCTGCAGTACTCAACTCACGATCTCTGTGCCCGTTGTCAGCAAGTCCAGACGAGTTTGATGTGCTCACCCCTGGACTTTTACTTGTTGCTGTACAAGACCACGATCTACTGGAATTGCCCATTAATCGACTAAATAGGTGGTAAATGGTCACTTAGATTCATCACAGAATTAAGAAAAGATGGAGTCTGGAGCATCTCCACACACTTCAGCAGAGAGCACAATGAACCAAACCCACTCCAAATGTCAGTGTGGATCAGCTGGTCCTTTTGAAGGATCCAACACTGACCCCACTGAAGTGGAAAATGGCACGAGTGGCTGCAGTACATCCAGGCCCTAATGGTGGAGTTCGAGTGGTTTCACTTCGGACACCTCAAAGGGAGCTTACTCGGCCTGTCACCAATATTTTTGTACTTTGCCAGTGGAGAAGAACAGTAGCTGAAGAGCCTTAGAAATAAAGAACATTTTTTAAATTTTTTTTTATATGTGTAATTTTCTAGTTGCTTTCTTTTTACAACTAGAAAATACTTATTTTCGGTGGGTGGAATGTTGGCGCCAGTAACATTTTTTAATTTATGTTACTTGAGAAAGTTTTTCACGCTGTATATGACTGACACGCTAGCACTGCGAGTGCTGTAAAATGGCAGTTACGCGAAGTAATGGCGGACGGTTCGTGCCATTAAATTTGTGTGCTCAGTGTGCTTCGCGATGACGATAAATAACTCGCAGGGGCAAACTCTCAAATTCTCAAGAAATTAACTTGAAGCACGATAAGTTTTACGTGGGATGCCTTTGTGTAAGCTCACACCTCAGCCTGGTTGTTTTGGTGCGACCCTCTAAAATGGTAAAGAACATTGTTTACAAAGAAGTATTGCAAAAAGACTAACTTACATGTCGACACGGCCGATTACTAATAACAACTCCAAACGTAACAGCCACAATTCTCTTATATGTTGACTTGCATTTCATTTCACTTCGTATTTTACAACATGTATTATATTTTAAAGACATGATCACCATTTAAAACATATTGTAACGAAAACACGAATTCCACGCTGACAAAATCGCGGGAAAAAGGTAGTGAAGCTGTATTTTATGCTCAACATCTGAACATAGGATGCAATCTAGGTGATAGTACCGTCAATAATTTCTAAGGTAATAACTTTCGTTTGAAATATACTTTTCCGAATGGTCTAAAATTTTGGTAGGTTTACACGAGTAACGCTATAGGAAAAGTGGAACTTCCAAACTTGCTACATATTGGACTATATTTAAGAATTGCTGTAATTATAAATTCCTAAGTGCTCTTTTCTAAGTTTTAAGAAAAATTGGATTCATCAAGATCAGAAGAGTAATAAATTTGGTAGAAATATAGTTCGAAGTGGGCGCAAATACTTTAATATCACTGTCTCGAAGAAAAAAAACTAAGTCAACGACGGCGATTATAATAACTAAAATAAAAGCCTGTGACAAACATGTATCCTTAATTGTTTCCTCCATTTCAATATAGTTATAAAAAATTATAAGGAACGTAACGAATAATATTTCACGGTGGTAATCACTAATATGGTTTTTCCAAGATATTTATTTTGCTACAGATTTCGTATCATGTTATTATTACTCTATGTGACGTTACTATTGGAATAAGTGTGTTAATTTCCAACATTACATATGTAAATTCAATTTAATAATATGCTAATTTTTTATGTTTATGGTATAAATTAATGAACATCTGTTTTTTCAAGTTTTAAATATGTTTAAAAGGTTTTATTTATTTTGACATGTAATTTTTGTGCAGTTTTTCATATTTGTATTTTTATTTATGATGTTAAGAAATTGGCAGCACTGACCATACGTAGTTTTTTAATTATGCATTTTTGAACGCAGCTCCGAGTGAAGTTCTATATTGGCCAGGTTTATTTAAATCCCCATTGTTTTAATGAATGATTTACATGTAGCTGGAAGAAGATTTTTCTTAGATGAGTCGGGTGCCAAAATGGTTTTAATGGCATCAGCAGTGTTCGTGGAACAAAATAAGAGTGCCACAGATGATATTTAATTAAAACTCGGCAAATTTTAGTGACGTATTTCGGCCTACAGAAGGCTTGGTACCCAGAACTGGTACCTACCTCAAGACTCCGAGTTGGTTCGACGTGTACCAGCTTCAGACCTGATGTTTCTACAGAGGTATAAGGTTTATTTTATGTTGTCAAGAGATAATTCCTGCTAGTTTCGACCTGATTTTGTTAACTACCAAACATTTTATAATTATTTTCTGGTGATCTCTAACAAGCGATTAAAACTTTTTTCCGTAATTTACATACGCATCTCTCAGTGTCAAGTAATCATGTTCTACCGGTAACAAACTGAGCTAACAAAATTTTCTTCTTATGTAATTTTAATTTTAGTGTGAGAGAATTTTTTTTAAAGACACTATAAAGTAAAATCAATTACTACGGAGCCAGTCTGCCATACAATTTGAATTTAATTTTTTAAATTTCAGATCGTTAATTTTTTTAAAGCTGCGCATTTTGTCATAATTTTAAACTGCTGCTCTACATAATGTTGGTCATCACTAAATGTTGCTTTACTAGATGTGTAGTGTCATTTTTTTTGTAGTTTTGGCTGTAGTTTGAAACATATGACAAGGGTACTTTTTTTACTGTCTTCTTGTTAAGAGTATTTTTATACATGCAAGTGTGTTGTTGTCCGGGCCATAGTACGTACAGGAACTTTAAAAAGTCAATTACCTTAAAGCAGCAAACATTTCCACCGATGGCTTGGAAAATGTCGTAAATGTATTTTTAGATTTTATGTAGTACCTAAATCTTGCATATAGATCATAAATTGACTTGGCACTCGTACGGCAGTAATGAAGAAATTTATCAAAATTTTCTCTCAAATCTAAAAAACTTTTTGCAATTCTGCCATTTAGGAGTGAAAGGATGCGCCCAGTGCCTACTACGTTTCTCCAAATATTTGTGAACAAGTTACGGAAAAATTAATGGATTTCTTATACACACATCCATCTCATTGGCCGGGTTAGTTGAGATCTATTAGGAAAATGAGACATGTTATACTGAATCAGCATTAACATGAGGCGAAATATATGTTAATCCAAAACTACGGTCAAGGATAATCCTGTTCCTCGTCATGTTGTACAACTAACCCACTTCTCGACAGAACAACCATTCAATTGAGTCTATTTAAAAGTTACAGCTCAACAACACATTTCCAATTAATACCATGGTGTAAAATTTTCCACGAAAAATACTTAACAAAGCAGTTGTACGGTATTGGATTGCACGTGAAACACTATATTTAGCAACTTCCACTTTTATTACTTACATGTGGTTTACGTGGGTTTATGAAAGATATTCCTATTTTTTACACTAAATTAATGGTTTGTAACTAAATTTCTTATGTCTACAGTTGCATGCATGTTTATTCGATATTGCTACAACGCTTATATATTAAAGGTCAGTTTTGCTGATTCAATAAATAAATAAATAATCCTAATTACACATGTACAAAAAAAATTAATGCTTTGAAAAACATGCAAAATCTTAATTATTATGTAAATTATACAATAGCTCAGCTTACAAACATAAAAATCACAGATAAATATTTAAAATTAATGAGACATGTAGACATTACTAACCGATTGTTTCAGGAATCACACATTATGAACAGGTGGTAATCTGCAAATCGCATGACAGTATGGTATACATAAAGGATCANTACTTTTCCGAATGGTCTAAAATTTTGGTAGGTTTACACGAGTAACGCTATAGGAAAAGTGGAACTTCCAAACTTTCTACATATTGGGCTATATTTAAGAATTTCTGTAATTATAAATTCCTAAGTGCTCTTTTCTAAGTTTTAAGAAAAATTGGATTCATCAAGATCAGAAGAGTAATAAATTAGGTAGAAATATAGTTCGAAGTGGGCGCAAATACTTTAATATCACTGTCTCGAAGAAAAAAAACTAAGTCAACGACGGCGATGATAATAAGTAAAATAAAAGCCTGTGTCAAACATGTATCCTTAATTGTTTCCTCCAATTCAATATAGTTATAAAAATTATAAGGAATGTAACGAATAATATTTCACGGTGGTAATCACTAGTATGGTTTTTCCAAGATATTTATTTTGCTACAGATTTCGTATCATGTTATTATTACTCTATGTGACGTTACTATTGGAATAAGTGTTTTAATTTCCAACATTACATATGTAAATTCAATTTAATAATATGCTAATTTTTATGTCTATGGTATAAATTAATGAACATCTGTTTGTTCAAGTTTTAAATATGTTTAAAAGGTTTTATTTATTTTGACATGTAATTTTTGTGCAGTTTTCCATGGTTGTATTTTTATTTATGACGTTAAGAAATTGGCAGCACTGACCATACGTATTTTTTTAATTATGCATTTTTGAACGCAGCTCCGAGTGAAGTTCTATATTGGCCAGGTTTATTTAAATCCCCATTGTTTTAATGAATGATTTACATGTAGCTGGAGGATATTTCTTAGATGACTCGGGTGCCAAAATGGTTTTAATGTCATCAGCAGTGTTCGTGGAACAAAATAAGAGGGCCACAGATGATATTTAATTAAAACTAGGCAAATTGTAGTGATGTATTTCGGCCTACAGAAGACTTGGTACCCAGGGCTGGTACCTACCTCAAGACTCCGAGTTGGTTCGACGTGTTCCGGCTTCAGACCTGATGTTTCTACAAAGGTATAAGGTTTATTTTATGTTGCCAAGAGAGAATTCCTGCTAGTTTCGACCTGATTTTGTTAACCACCGAACATTTTATCATTATTCTCTGGTGATCTCTAACAAGCGATTACAACTTTTTTCCGTCATTTACATACGCATCTCTCAGTGTCAAGTAATCATGTTCTACCGATAACAAACTGAGCTAACAAAATTTTCTCATTATATCATTTTAATTCTAGTGTGAGAGAAGATTTTTTTGAAGACACTATAAAGTAAAATCAATTACTACGGAGCCAGTCTGCCATACAATTTGAATTTATTTTTTTAAATTTCATATCGTAAATTTTTTTTAAAGCTGCGCATTTTGTCATAATTCTAAACTGCTGCTCTACATAATTTTGGTCATCAGTAAATGTTGCTTTACTAGATGTGTAGTGTTTTTTTTTTTTGGTAGTTTTGGCTGTAGTTTTAAACATATGACAAGGGTACTTTTTTTTACTGTCTTCCTGTTAAGAGTATTTTTTTACATGCAAGTGTGTTGTTATGTCCGGGCCATAGTACGTACAGGAACTTTAAAAAGTAAATTACCTTAAAGCAGCAAACATTTCCACCGACGGCTTGGAAAATGTCGTAAATGTATTTTTTGATTTTATGTAGTCCCTAAATCTTGCTAAGAGATCATAAATTGGCTTGGCACTCGTACGGCAGTAATTAGAAAATTTATCAACATTTTCTCTCAAATCTAAAAAAAAAATTTCAATTCTGCCATTTAGAAGTGAAAGGATGCGCCCAGTGCTAACTACGTCTCTCCAAATATTCGTAAACAAGTTACGGAAAAATAAATTCATTTCTTATACACTCATCCATCTCATTGGCCGGGTTAGTTGAGATCTGTTAGGAAAATGAGCCATGTTATACTGAATCAGCATTAACATGAGGCGAAATATATGTTAATCCAAAACTACGGTCAATGATAATCCTGTCCCTCGTCATGTTGTACAACTAACCCACTTCTCGACAGAACAACCTTTCAGTTGAGTCTATTAAATAGTTACAGCTAAACAACACATTTCCAATTAATACCATGGTGTAAAATTTTCCACGAAAAATACTTAACACAGCAGTTGTACGGTATTGGATTGCACGTGAAACACTATATTTTGAAACTTCCACTTTTATTACTTACATGCGGTTTACGTGGGTTTATGAAAGATATTCCTATTTTTTTACACTAAATTAATGGTTTGTCACTAAATTTCTTATGTCTACAGTTGCATGCATGTTTATTCGATATTGCTACAACGCTTATATATTAAAGGTCAGTTTTGCTGATGCAATAAATAAATAAATAATCCTAATAACACATGTAGAAAAAAAATTAATGCTTTGAAAAACATGCAAAATCTTAATTATTATGTAAATTATACAATAGCTCAGCTTACAAACATAAGAATCACAGATAAATATTTAAAATTAATGAGACATGTAGACATTACTAACCGCTTGTTTCAGGAATCACACATTATGAACAGGTGGTAATCTGCAAATCGCATGACAGTATGGTATACATAAAGGATCATAGCAATTTTCACAGGGTTCAGTAGGTTGTTTGGTATTTTCTGGTGTTCAAACGGGTGGTTACTCGATGATGCATGGTGTCGTACAGCTTTCATATGCAGTTTTGAGAGACATTTCTCCATTTGCACACGGAGTTTAGCCAGGGTTAACGCCGGCTGCAGGAGCTGAAGCAGACACCATCCTGGCTGATCTCACAGTCGCGTTATTAGCGAAAGGCCTGATAACCTCGCAGGCCAAGATAGGAGCGACATTATCCGAATAGCCTGTTGAATCACAGCTGCGCTGTGCGGTACAGCAATGCCGTACTGCAGAATTATATTTGAGATACACTAGAGAAATCGCAGGAAATGAGACTAGAGGACATTGTAAGAATACCTATGGGGCTTTTACTGAACCCTATAAAACCACAAAACGAGTCCTACAGTAATAACTAATGCCACCCCATGATATAACGCTACATTGAGAAAAGGGTTTTGTTGAAAAAAACAAAGTTTGTTTGGCACAAATATTGTTTGTATAGGGGCACTTAAATGTTTTCTTGTTGAAACCAAACTATNGATACACTAGAGAAATCGCAGGAAATGAGACTAGAGGACATTGTAAGAATACCTATGGGGCTTTTACTGAACCCTGTAAAACCACAAAACGAGTCCTACAGTAATAACTAATGTCACCCCATGATATAACGCTACATTGAGAAAAGGGTTTTGTTAAAAAAACAAAGTTTGTTTGGCACAAATATTGTTTGTATAGGGGCACTTAAATGTTTTCTTGTTGAAACCAAACTATTTTGTGGTTTTCATTTGGTTGCCCCAAACCAAGATTTGGTTGGTTCAACTGAAGATGTGTTTGGCTTTACGTACATGAAAAGGTTTCGGTTAATATAATGAAAGTATTGAAAGTCCAACCAAGATTCGAAGCTACCTGCGCCCGAGTGCTACGCCTTTTCAACCTCAGCTAAAGTGACAATTGATGAAACTGGAATGTTTTTAAAAACCTACATTTCAAATACTGGACAACGTGCGCAAATGCATATTTGAAGTTTTACAGTTTTACTTTTTAGTTTCCTGTTGAACTTGTTGCAAGTTGCAGTTGCAACGAAGAAAGTGCAAATGTCTTACCCGCTTAATATCCTAAATCAAGTTGCGAGTGGTGTTAGTAGTGTATTTTAACTTGAATAGGAGTACCAGTGTCTTAAAATTCCGCAAGTAAAAGGAAACGGATGTTGTTCAGTTCTGGGAATGTGGTGAGATCCAGTCTCGTCCAACCTTAAGAATGCCGCAATCAATAAATGCGATGCACAGATGGTGACAATATTCCAGTTTGAAGGGTATTCGTCGTGCTGGCATCACACGCAGCAGCGTATATGCAAAGTGTTGTCTTTGAACGGGATAGATAGTGTGCGCCCCAAACACTGCTGTTGAATTTCGCCGTGAACTAAGGTTAAAATAAAGTACTGTTCATTTAGGGCAATCATCGAGAGTGGAGACCAAGATACTAAGACAGTACTTACTGTAGGAAAACGCCATCGCGTTTGATAGCTGCGCCAGTCTGCAGAAATGTGCAAGTAATGAAGAGCTCATGAACTTAGCAAGAGTTATTGTTTTCTAATTGTTTATTGATGATTTAATTCAATTCATTGAACCCATTAATGCCTAACCAAAATTTACAACAAAAATACATATTTTTCCATGGCCTACCCCGGAACGCAGAAAATGGTTAAAAATTGATGCCCTAGTGACCTCATCCGTTTTGGTTGTCAGTAGCAAACCTAGCAAACGGTGCAATTGGTAAATTCAAATAATCTTATCCGATTCTTGGTATCAGTTTAAGACGCTTCATCACAGCTGCTAGAGTTGTACTTTGTAGACTCTTGCAAATAAGCCATAGTAAATACAATGAAGAGTCNTTTACAACAAAAATACATATTTTTCCATGGCCTACCCCGGAACGCAGAAAATGGTTAAAAATTGATGCCCTAGTGACCTCATCCGTTTTGGTTGTCAGTAGCAAACCTAGCAAACGGTGCAATTGGTAGATTCAAATAATCTTATCCGATTCTTGGTATCAGTTTAAGACGCTTCATCACAGCTGCTAGAGTTGTACTTTGTAGACTCTTGCAAATAAGCCATAGTAAATACAATGAAGAGCCAAAAAAATTGGTACACCTGCCTAATATCGTGAAGAGCCCCCGCGAGCACGCAGAAATGCCGCAAGGCGACGTGGTATGGACTCTACTAATGTCTGAAGGTATGCATGAGACATTGAAATCTGCGCCAATTTGATAAAGGGTTGCACGTCTGTCACGTATACTGATTCTCGTCAGCCTACGTTTGTCCCATTCGTTAACGATAGTTACCCGGCCACAGCGATGTCGAAGATTTGGTGTTTTACCGGATTCCCGATATTCACGGTACAATTGTGAAATGACCGTACGCGAAAATCCAAATTTTATCGCTACCTCGGAGATGCTATGTCCCATCTCTCGTGCGCCGACTATAACAACACGTTCAAACTCACTTAAATCTTGGTAATCTGCCATTGTAGCAGCAGTAACCAATCTAGCTACTTTGCCAGACGCTTGTTGTCTTATATAAGCGCTGCCGCCGCATCGCGTGACTCTGATTGGCTCCATACCTCTGTTATTTTCATATGCACGCATATACCAGTTTTTTTTACTCTTCAGTGTAGAATACGTCCTGAAAGAAACTTTATTGCGGCTTATCAACAGAAAAGGTTAAATTAAATGAAAATTATGCTCAATTTCTAAGTTAAGTTTATTTTCTCTTGTAATTTAAGTACCTGTTTTTCGGGTTTGTCCAGCAATTTTTTTTTAAGCTGTAAATTTCAGTTTGTAATATACTGAATTTGGATTATTAAAATTTCAGTAACAATGTTAATAAAAATCATTCTCGCTTTATCCCCTATTGTTTTCGCTAAATTAAAAAAAACTAGTATTACGGTGACACTTTACACCTTTCAGGACAGTAATAAAAAGGATATTAAATGTGAGGTCAATTAAATGCGAGCAAGGAAAGAAGTTGAAGAGAGAGAATCATATAGTCACTGTGCTATTGACTTTGATCNGAGGTCAATTAAATGCGAGCAAGGAAAGAAGTTGAAGAGAGAGAATCATATAGTCACTGTGCTATTGACTTTGATCGGAACATACGCAGGAGATGGCTAAACAGTTCGCAGTCCGCCATCGAGCACAAGTAGAAACTTATCGCGTGTAGTAAAACCTCTTGTAACTTGTTATTATTTTATCTTAGACTTTAATGTAATTCCTTCATAGTAAATTTAATTGAATTATTGTTTAAAACAAAAATTTATTTCACCACGGCTAGTTAATATGTTAATCACAGGATCTCTGGGGCAAAATTCCAGGCGTCCGGTAAATTACAACGACCCATAACTATTACCTTGACATAGACGTTTGTCAATTATGGCTGAGCCAAAGAATGCAATAAAAAAAAANACAACGACCCATAACTATTACCTTGACATAGACGTTTGTCAATTATGGCTGAGCCAAAGAATGCAATAAAAAAAAATTCTCACTGATATAATTTCTAATTAATTGTTTTTCATTTGCTTCAAAAAAGTTATATGGAAACTAAATNAAAAAAAATTCTCACTGATATAATTTCTAATTAATTGTTTTTCATTTGCTTCAAAAAAGTTATATGGAAACTAAATGAATGTGCTATTGTCTTATCCCGTATAGTTATTGCCAGTTATTTTAAGGAGCAATTTATTTCCCCAAAGCGAGCAAAAAAACTTGGTTGATCCAATTTAACTACAATTTTAATAGAACACGCTACACTTCCAGTGAGGAGTGCAGCCTAGCCTTGGTCGGCTACTGGCTCCCTATCGTGGACAAAACAATGGTCTGGACGTTTAAAATAAGAATTTAACTGTCTAGGAATGCTAATTAAAATAACTCCAACATGTGCGGTAATAAAAACACTGTTACACTCATAATAAGGCAAGCGCTCAGCGGCTCAAAGTTAGAGCCCATCGCACCGTCGTCTTGCTGGAATANACTGTTACACTCATAATAAGGCAAGCGCTCAGCAGCTCAAAGTTAGAGCCCATCGCACCGTCGTCTTGCTGGAATACATAGTTCGAGCGGATTCCGTTTGTGATTGGTTTGTTGTGGCGTCAGCGTTCGAAACCTCCCCCATCAATCCGATCTGTTACGGCGTGGTTTGCTTTACGCCTGTTCCACGCCCGTGTAACAACCTGTACACGACNCCAACATGTGCGGTAATAAAAACACTGTTACACTCATAATAAGGCAAGCGCTCAGCGGCTCAAAGTTAGAGCCCATCGCACCGTCGTCTTGCTGGAATGCATAGTTCGAGCGGATTCCGTTTGTGATTGGTTTGTTGTGGCGTCAGCGTTCGAAAGCTCCCCCATCAACCTGAGCTGTTACGGCGTGGTTTGCTTTACGCCTGTTCCACGCCCGTGTAACAACCTGTACACGACAGTCGACGTCCTGTGTCGAGGACGACGCGTCGTTTGCACGCCTCGCTCGAACAGCGGTTCGCTTGCTTACGCGCTGCTCCCTCTCGCGCCTCGCACACAGTGCGTGTTTGCCGTCTCGCTGCCGCGTGTACTCTGGTTAAACCCAGCGCCAATTGAAAGATAGTTCCCGCCACCTCTCTACTAGCACTTTTATCCTATCATAATAAAGAGCATGATTCCTATCCTCTGTCTCCTGTAGCATTTTCTGTTAAACATGATAATGCATGAAGCAATTTTTGATTCTTTCCTGTCGAAAGGGTTTTTACGGTGACTATGCAGTTTTTTCCCTTTCTCTTCTAAATATAGTTTACCTACAAGTACACTTAGGGAGGTTGTCATGGCCACAATCTGGCCATGACAGCCCAATCCCTCTTTGCCGTGATGCATGTCTCCTTACATGATACTCCCTTCCTTGTAGGCGTATGGGGCTTAGCCCTGAGACGCACTTAACTCCCGTCCCTACCGCGGGCTCATATAACACTTAATTTTAAAGTAGTTAGTAAAAAAAAAAGCTGCCACGTGTGGTGTCAACACAGCGAGGTAGTTCCGCCACGTACGTTCCCATCGAGTGTGCCAGGGAACGGAGTGGCGGGGACGGCTGTCGGGTTCACGTGGCGTGTTGTATGTGCTATTTACCCCCTCTGCCCCTCAAGACACATACGTGTAGTAAGAACTGGTCTATCTAGCGTTTCGCGTTGCAAACCCCATGTTATTCACGTTAGCATTTTGTGACTTTTTTTTTTTAACTTGCACTCATACCATAATCAGTTCCTAGTTTTTGAAACTTTAAACAAGGACGAGAGTGGCTTCCGATATAGCACTACACGCGAATGTACGACATGCAAAATCCATTAAAAAGTAGAACACAGATTACCAAAATTATCATAAGAGTTTTATTTATGTTGCATATTGAAGAAGAATGCATTCTGTAAAATGTTGTTAAAACTTACTTGAATTAAATGTTTAAAACCAGTTCAGTTGAGAGATTTGAGAGGCTCTTAACAACGAGATCTTGAGAGCCTACGAGAATGAGTGGGGTGAGAATGGAGTAGCGTCGGAATGCAAGCTCGGGGGAAATTGGAGATCCCCGAGAAACCCCGCCGACCAGTGGCATCGTCCGGTAAGATTCCCACTTGCGAAAATCCAGGAGTGACGCGGCCGGGCATTCAGCTCGGTTCGCCTTGGTGGCAGGCGACCAGTCTAACCGCTCAGCCACCACGGCCCCTCTTAAAACAGTTAGTGTGGATTTATTTTTAATCGAAATTTAACGGTATTAGAATTACTGACGCTTTAGAAGGTACCTTTTTCAAAACCATTCATCAAACAAGGCCATCTTCATAATTACTCTGGTTGTATGTAATTTCAAAATCAATGATAATTTTTACAAGGTGGCTTCCTGCTGATTGGCTTAAATGGTGTGTCATAACGTAATTAACATTCCTAGCTGTCAATTTACGGCAATTTTCTCGACATTTTTTACAACGGCCATGTGTTTCATTAATATATCAGTAATGACATTGATGGATCCCGCAAATAAAGCTAAATCGATTATCCCTTTTAACTACGTGTTTAGTGCGTCTGTTACGGTCGTTTTGAGGTTTTGATTATACGTAATGGCATTATTTTGTAGCATGTTAAGAATTGTTGTCAATATTTCCGTAGTTGTGATGAGGTGTCGGAAATGCTTATTTGTCATGACGTTACAGCACCACGATGCAATGCCCCTTAAAAATTCTTTGCCACGGTTTCTTCTCATCTCTGATAAAAGATTGCTCTTTATTTCCTGTACCTAATTTTCTTTTGTAAATGTAAACAACTCAGGAAATGAACAAGCATTTACTTATGTAATTAACTGGCCTATTAGTCTACAGTTATATATTCAAGTTATTTGATGAGGTGTTAGGAAGCGCAGCAGTATTATATTGGTTATAAAATTTGAATTAGCATCAAGAAATTTATCAAATTCAGCAAGAAGCGATAGAGTAATTCGTAAGATGACAAAACAGACGTAAATTTTTACCTGCAGCTTATTTACAACGGGGAATTTTAGTTCACGCAGTATAAATTCTGCTAATTAACACAATATGTAAATACTTGTCCATTTCCTAATATGATTACATTTACAAGNTCACGCAGTATAAATTCTGCTAATTAACACAATATGTAAATACTTGTCCATTTCCTAATATGATTACATTTACAAAAAGTACTACGAAAATGAAGTGGTCGTGTGCGAAATAAACTAACGACTTTGAATAGCTGTGTGACATCAGTGGCCTTTTAAAATAATTATAGTTAAGGCGTGAAATTGGTGTTACAATTGTACTCTTGTTGTACAATTGTTACAATACTGCCACGTACAACAACATTTTACATAACTTTCAAGAACTGTATTGTTATTTGAGGTAACTAAAGACGCGAAAACGTTTTGTCATTACCTAATTGTAATTGTCAGATATATATTTTTTTTTTAAGTTCTATTTTGCAGATAGCGTTTTCTTTACATGACGTAGTGCAGTTTTCTCTTTAAATGACGTAGCGTTTAAAATAAAAAAAGAACTATCAAATATTCGGAAGCATTTAGTTACCCCACCATAATAGTGATTATGAAGAAAAATAATGCGCTTCACTTGGTTACGGATAAGTTGCCTTAAAACTCGCCCAAAATAAGTGTACTAACAAATAGAGGGAAACGTTTTTAGACAATGTAATAATGCTAATCCAAGCCACCTGGTTTTTAACTGCTCGATCTGCAGAACAGACGTCCAGCGTTGGGTGACACAAATTGGTTACTGCATGGCTGGCAAACACTTCTGTGTTAATTTTACGGTATATTCATACAGAAGAAAATGTTGCTGGCTGGCTGGTGTGAAGGCGGATACTTATTCTAGAACCAGTGCCTGGAGACCAATTTCGGCTAAGCTGGCCGAACCAACGGGTACTTGTCCACAGCACGGCGTCACCGCTCCCTCGAAAGGCTCGCTTAGAGCGAGCAGTTGCTGGACCAATCAGCGACGGATCACGTAAACCTCACACCGATATAAAAAATAAAGTTTAAGCCCAAAGATAATAAATGCTATGCGGCAACAAATATGCTCTGCTAGTATTTTGTTTTTTCTTGGATATTTTGTTTTATCAAACTTTGATAGAATATTTCTGTTGCGTTTCAAATTTTATCTAACCAAAACATTGTAGTTAAAGTAAATATATAATTATTTGGCCAGATAAAGCTAATTATTTTGTTGTTTAGTCAGATATTTCTCGCAACGCAAAGAAACTGCCAAGATGTTTCGCTTCTAAATACATATGTTTTTTTTTTGTAGTCATTGCCTGCCGAAGATTACAAAAGAAATATAAGGCACTCAAACGTGACATAAGTTTTAGGCGAGTTAGTAACAATACATTTTAAGATGACACAGCTGATCCAATAAACGGCTGTTATTTATTTTCTGATTATCAAAAATGAATTTTCCTTGGGTAACGCAATCATGTTTAAACATTGTTCCAAGATCTACAGATGGTAACTATGTTTTTCTACGAACGTGGTACTATCCAGTTGGCTTAAAACGGTTAAATCACAAACGAGGAGTTAAAAATTCATTTATTCGCCACTTGAGTTTGAAGCATAATCTATCCTGTTATTTATTAATGAGAAAAAATATATCAGCGGAACTTGCAACAATGTGAGTGAAGTTCATTCTAAATTATAATGCGAGAGTTAGAAGAAGTCTTCTAAACATCCGTGGCGAAAATTTAGCCGCGACAATTACCAAAAACTTATCTTTTCAACTAATATTTAGGAACGTTTATCATCTTTGCTTTTTTCAAGACTATAGAAAACAGGATATATAGTTCAGCTTTTATTCCATTTCCGCAAGATATCCAGCACGTATTTTTGTTATTTGGATGTAAATATTGTATTGGTGTCCATTTATTTGTGATGAATATTGGTTACAGTCACAACGAATACGAAAAAGCATTACAATTAATTGGAAATACAGCCGTCCCCTCCTCTGTTAGTATTACCCAATTGAATCTTTGAAATACATTAAACTTATAAACAGCTAAAACTAAACACTTAGGTAAGCATTTGTTAAAAAATACTCTTATATTCTACACTAATGTCAATTCGTTTATCAACTTTAAGGAAGAAAACAATTGTGTATTATAAATGTCATTTTGTCAATCGTTTTGAATATATATATTATATATACGTAATAAAATAATGTAATACATATATAATATATCATGTATATATTGAATATGTTATATATAATTTATATGTTTTTATATATTCATACAAACAATACGTCCTACTACAAGAACTAACTCAACATGTCGATACCAAAAACTGATTTCTTAAACGTAGACTGAAAATTTACTTACTATAATTAGAAATTAATATTATTTTTCGAACACTTTAACGCCGTGAGCAATTTAAATATTTTAAAAAATTGTTACTTTAGATATTTTTGTATTAATAAGTTTACACAGCCTGGTGTTTTTTTTTTCGAGGAGAGCTTTTATTTTGTAAGAAAACTACTATTTCTGCTCTTATTTTTACATGAAATTGATTATTTAAAGTACATTAAATAATGCAAAAATATGTAGTGTATGTAGAATGTATAATTTACGAAATGGTGTGAAGTATGAAAATATATATCCTATACTACACAAATTTCATAAATATATGTAAGTAGATTTTTATGTATTAAAATTTATCATGTCATGATACGAAAATATGAATCCAAATTGATTTAAAATTATGGGACAGATACCCTTTACGTCTCGGCAATATTTTTCGCGAAAGGTCGTGATCGCGTTTCGATAAGGCAGCTTCGACACTAAAGTGAATTAAGAAATGTTACTTGAGGATACAAAGAGACTATACATTTTCGTGATCTCATNTCGTGATCATCAGGCACTTTGATTTCTGCAAATATAGTGGCTTCTGTAAACTGCATTTTCCGAATCTTTGAACATTATAAAATTGTATGGCACTGATATTATAAAATTCAGTTTTTGAATAATCCAGATTTTTGGTAAAGATTTTCAAGTATAATTTGATTTGTTTGGTTTAAAACTTTAAGGCTAATGTAAACATGCCTTATTGCTCGTGTTTCAAAAGCAAGATCACTAATAAGGCTTTGTCATGTTTACTCCAATCTGTCGGCGCTCGGACACTCTCCGCAGCAGGGGAAGTTAGCTTCAGTGCCACTTGGGTAAAAGTAGCAAGCTACATGTTCTGCGGTTATGTTATTCAAAGTCGTGCAAACTTTCACGATTCAGTTCCGCGGAGATCTTGAGTAAAACTCTCGCAGTTTCAACAGGATGAGAGCATTTATTGCAGTACAATGAGCTGCCCTGGAAGTTATGTAAATCCGCAAAGTATGTACGCCTTGGAGGAGGTCTGCCTTACCAATGGGAAAAGTTTGAAACACTGGCCGTAATTACCAGAGATCACGAGGGCTTTTGTGGAAACCAGTGTTAATTTTTCCTCGTACTCTGTAATACGTAACACCTACAACATTTTGTATAACAAGTTGCCATCTCGTAAAGCGAACTATAATGGATAACTACTTTTAGCGATGAATTCGATACACCTTCAAAATAAAGCTCTTATAATGATCACAGATAATTTAATGTTATTTTATGTTTTACTTAAAATAATTCGCGAGATAAATAAATTAAAATAATATCGTTAGTGCACTCTATTTTGAACTTGTGATTGCAAAGTAATATTGTGTTAAATATATTATTTAATATTTAACACATTTAAATTTTTATTCAGGGAGGTTTTTTTAAACCTTGTAACGTCACACGGTCAAGGATGACGGTGGAAGTTACAGCTCAGTTAGCTCAATTGGTAGAAACATTGAAACGTTAAAGGCTCCAAACAAATATAAGAATAAAGTACAGTTTTTGTTAATCACTCTGTACTTTTATTTATCATTCCAACAAAACAGTTCACATACAATCGTCCGGTATGCAGAGTCACGAACAGCTTCACAGACAAACAAGCAAAGAGCAGCGCCACAGTAGTATGAGTAGTAACCACGTCACTCGAAACTCGCATCTGAAGAGAAAATACAAAGGTAGCGACCTCCCACACCGGCGGAGAAATAAACGAGCAGGAGAAAGATTGCC